>VSMD01056734.1:0-42369 GCA_008750895.1 Mirza zaza
AGACCCCATCTCTACTATAAAAAAATAGAAAGAAATTAATTGGCCAACTAATATATATAGAAAAAATTAGCCGGGCATGGTGGCACATGCCTGTAGTCCCAGCTACTTGGGAGGCTGAGGCAGCAGGATTGCTTGCGCCCAGGAGTTTGAGGTTGCTGTGAGCTAGGCTGACGCCATGGCACTCACTCTAGCCTGGGCAACAAAGTGAGACTCTGTCTCAAAAAAATAAAAAAAATAAAAAAATAAAAAAATAAAAAAAATAAAAAAAATAAAAAAAAAAAACCTGACTACATGTTAAAGTGGCTATGGAGTATCTCATACATTGCTGGTGGGGGTGTAAAATGGTATGTCCACTTTGGAGAACTATTTAGCAGTTTCCTATAAAGCTAAACTTACATCTACCCAATGACTGACCCAAGAGATATTAAAATCTATGTTCACAAAGACTTCTACAGGGCTATTTATGGCAGCCTTACTCAGAATAGCCAGAATCTGGGAACAACCCAAATGTCCATCAACAGGTGAATAGATAAACTATGGTACATACATCCAGACAACAGAATACTACAACATTAAAAAGGAACACCACTGAATCATGCAATTACTCATATGAAACTCAAAAACAAAGCAGCCAGATATAAGAGAATACACCCTACATGACTCAATTTACATGAAATGCAAATACAAGGGGAGAAATAAGATAATGGTTGCAGGAGGTGAGTAGGAACTTCCTGGTCAATGTAAGTATCCTAAGTTTTGTTTCAGATGATCGTAATATACGTGTAGACAATTATTAAAAACTCATTGAAAAAAATCATTGAACAGTTAATATCTGTGCATTTTACTTTAATTATATATACTTCAAATCATTGCAAAGGATTCTACCACCCATTCCACTACCCTCCTCTAACGGCAGCTTCTGCATGTAGATGTTATAATATCTTCTTAACATGTGGAAATCACTCTGGCTATTTCTGTACATCAGGTCTCTCTGCACAATAGCTATGAAAGGGTCTTCCTTCAGATTCTCTGTATAGCCAGTTTATGCCATCCCTCAGATTTCTTGCAGTATTTCATCCTGAAGGCTGAGCTGGATAATCAGACCAGCACTCTTGCATCCTGACTGACCAGCATTCACTTCTAATCAATAACAGATGTGGGAATGGTGCTAGGGTGGGCCTTATGCCAAAGGAATAATTTTTCTCCCATTCAAGAGCAAATACCCTTCTTAAGCTCCAAGTCATCCAAACAGAGAGAATGACATCTGGAAATATGCTAAAATGCCATGTGTTTGGCCCATGTGGATGACAGCAGTAAGCACTGTAAGCAGTGGGTTGTTGTGCCAGCCTCTGGGATGCCACTGAGTATAGCAACTCCACAACCTTGTAACATGGAGAAACTGCTAAAAGCTCTAAGGGAAAAGTAGTAGTGCAAGAAGAAGTTCATTTAGAAAAATTTCCTTTTTTTTTTTTGAGACAGAGTTTCACTTTATTGCCCAGGCTAGAGTGAGTGCCGTGGCGTCAGCCTAGCTCACAGCAACCTCAAACTCCTGGGCTCAAGCAATCCTGCTGCCTCAGCCTCCCAAGTAGCTGGGACTACAGGCATGTGCCACCATGCCCGGCTAATTTTTTCTATATATTTTAGTTGGCCAATTAATTTCTTTCTATTTATAGTAGAGATGGGGTCTCACTCTTGCTCAGGCTGGTCTCAAACTCCTGAGCTCAAAGGATCCGCCCACCTCGGCCTCCCAGAGAGCTAGGATTACAGGCTTGAGCCACCGCGCCCGGCCGAAAAATTTCCTTGATTACACTTCCTTCTACAAATAAATGGAAATTGTTTATCTCATTTCCATATTAAACTTTAGGCCCTAAATCTCTATTCATTCGCAGCTTTGACTTTTCAACTCCTTGCCATTTATTTTTAAAAACTAAAACTAATACTCAGTGTAAATTAATCAAATCATATTTAGATTGCCCTAGAAAAAAATTATAAAATTTTAGAGATGTGGAAAAATTTTCATTAGGTATCCAAATACTAAAGTAGTCAGCTGTAACAGGGGAAAGGCCTCTTGCTTTTGGTCTTATGTTGCTGTTTCTGCAACTATTTGTATTATTCTTATATATATTAATTTGTGATATCTTGATGTTATTTGTGACCAATTGACAACAAAGGCTAATTAATTTAAAAGCCTTTCTTCAAATGAAGACTATACACCTTTTCTCAACCTACACTGATTATAAAGGAGAGCTCCAATTTACCCAAGATTTGAGAAGGCCAAAACTTTCTTGCTGGGAAGGGTGAATCTGGAAGCAACTACAACAGTAACAGCTACCATTACTCTCCATTTCCATTTGTAAAAGAATGAATTATTATCGGATTCCATTGAAGTTTGTACATCGTGACCAAGAATTTAATAAGGCAAAAGAAATGAACATTGATTATAGCTCAAAGAGATTTCACATTCTACTAGACAGCTCCTGCCTTTCCTCACAAATGTATAAGGTAAATGGATAGCGTCTATAGCTAAAGCAGATTGGGGAAGTCAGAAGACTGAAATGTGGGAGCTATTATGTAGGAACTCACTTATGTCCTTAACTGACAGAGAGGCTTCTGACAAAGCAGGTCCACTGTCAAATGAATGGCCTTGAGGAATGGCAATGTGGGTGCCTTAAGGACTAAGAACAAATAAACCATAATTTCAAAAATGTTGGCTCCACACCAGGATCACCCTTCTCTTTCCAGTATACCTCCTCAAAATTACCAATCCATAATGTTCATTTCTTCACTATTTCCAAAAAGTCCAAGTATTTTAGAAAAATGGATAATTACTATAGAGGCACAAGTATAAAGGCTCAACAGACAACACTGCTTATTGAAATACCTTCTGGGCCGGGCGCGGTGGCTCACGCCTGTAATCTTAGCACTCTGGGAGGCCGAGGCGGGCGGATTGCTCAAGGTCAGGAGTTCAAACCCAGCCTGAGCGAGACCCCATCTCTACTATAAAAATAGAAAGAAATTAATTCGCCAACTAATATATATATTAAAAAAAAAATTAGCCGGGCATGGTGGCGCATGCCTGTAGTCCCAGCTACTCGGGAGGCTGAGGCAGCAGGATTGCTTGAGCTCAGGAGTTTGAGGTTGCTGTGAGCTAGGCTGACGCCACAGCACTCACTCTAGCCTGGGCAACAAAGCGAGACTCTGTCTCAAAAAAAAAAAAAAAAAAGAAATACCTTCTTCTTCTTTTTTTTTTTAAGAGATGGGATCTTGCTCTGTTGCTCGATCCTCATAGCTAAGACCACAGGCATCATGCCTGGCTAATTTTTACAATTTTTTTTTAGAGATAGGATCTCACTACATCACCCAGGCTGGTCTTGAACTCCTGGCCTCAGCCTCCTGAGTTGCTGGGGTTACAGGTGTGAACCACCATGCCTGGATGAAATGACAATTTTAACACTGATACTTGGCCGGGCGCGGTGGCTCACGCCTGTAATCCTAGCTCTCTGGGAGGCTGAGGTGGGTGGATCTTTTGAGCTCAGGAGTTCGAAACCAGGCTGAGCAAGAGTGAGACCCCATCTCTACTATAAATAGAAGGAAATTAATTGGCCAACTAATATATATAGAAAAAATTAGCCAGGCATGGTGGCACATGCCTGTAGTCCCAGCTACTCGGGAGGCTGAGGCAGCAGGATTGCTTGAGCCCAGGAGTTTGAGGTTGCTGTGAGCTAGGCTGACGCCACGGCACTCACTCTAGCCTGGGCAATAAAGTGAGACTCTGTCTCAAAAAAAAAAACAAAACACTGATACTCTAAAACATAACCAGGTATTCTACTGTGTTTTCCAAACAAACTGAAGGATAGAGACAGAACAAAACCAGTTAGAAAAAAAATTCTCTGGCAAAGATTTCAATGACACAATTAGCACCCACTCAATTCATCTATTATGAGAGGTTAATCTTATTTTGGCATTAAACTAAAATTGGTATAGGAATTGGAAGACTAATATTGGAAGACAGGGACTAAGCATGGCAATAAATGAATTGAGAAAAGTAGCAACCATGAGATCTCCTGGATAACTCCATCCAATACAGAATAAAACTCCCACAGACAGAGCACGCTTTTAAGTTTGGAATAGTTTAACTTATATTCTTCTAAACCCTGTGATTCTTCACAAGTGTGAGCAGAAATATGGATATGATATAGCAAAAGGCTACAGCTGCAGCTTGCAGATGTTGAGCTGTTACCTCTGTGATCAGCAACCATGCTGTCTTGCCTTCCCCGTGCTCCTCTGGTAGCTGCCTCCGTCAGCACTCTGGGCTGTGCCCAGAGAATTGAGGGAGGTTCTTGTCGGACAGCACCCTTTGCGATCAAATAATGGAAAAAGACCTTGTTATCTGGGAACTGAAATGCTGATATGATGATGTCTTAGTTTCCCCCTCTATAAAAATAAAAATACTACCACCTGGCTTTTATTTCCTATCCCTGGGGGGCTGTTATTAGGATAATAAGCTTTGAAAATTAAAAGCACAGTGCAAATATAAGGCTATATTATAGTGGGGACCAAATCCAAACAACATAAATGGAAGGTAGATGGGCACTTTGGCAGGGCAAATAACCATGTTTGCCATCAGAACAAACTCTTGAGTTCCAATATCCACTTTCATATTAAGAAGAAACCTCCGATAGTCATGAAGCAGGCATAAAGCATATAGAACAGATTGCGCTCTCTGCCTAAAATGCCCTTCCTTTCCTGTCTCTGGCACTTTAGATACTCCTACTTTAAGGTCCAACTCAAATATCACCTCTTAATTAATCCTCTCTGATACTCCAAAACTGCATCTTGACAGAATTAAATCTTTCCACATCTGGACTCTTACAGCCCCTTATAAACATCTCTATGATGTCAATTGTCATATTACACCACAGATGATTTGTTTCTGTGCCTCTCTGAAGTTCCTTCAGCTCTTCATTTTTATAACTTTCGCTCTTCGTGTAACATCTTGATACACTGTATAGACACTGTAACTCCTTCCTAATTCTATTTACCTAGCTACAACACAGCATAAGAAAGGTTTCTATACTTTTTCTATTAAGGCAGAACTACCCAAGCTGTATGCCAAGGAATACTGGAGAGGTATGAATGATTATTATTTTATTGATATTGATTGTCTCAGCCTGAGACAGCCAATCAGAACTTTCTATATGTGTCATGATGTGAAAAGAAGTTGAGAAGCACCATAAAAAGATTTAATTTTTTTTAATATTAAACTAATACAAAGGCAGAGTAAAGCAGTATACAAATTGTGATATCAATCAAGGCAACAAGAAAAATGCAATGCCCAGAATAATTGTTTCATATACTTCTGATGAGAAAATAAATGTTTCAGAACACTGGCATCAGATAAAGCATCATATCCTGAAAGAGAAAAATAACACAGCTACCTCGCGTAGCAGTCAGTCTGTGCAAACACCATATGGTCTGCTAATTTAATCAAAAATATCCCAGAATTTACTTTATTCATCCTGCAGATAAAATGAAAATGAAATTGCTAGAAATATTTTAGAATTATTTTGCCACCCCCAAATGTCTAATAAAATACAGTGCCCAAGCTTATTCCAACCTCCCTTTGAAAGCGCAAAAACTTTATCAGCCGCATTTTAAGAAAAACATAAAAAACCATCAGCTTAATCTTTTTATTTTCAATTTATTTTAAAATCAATCATTCTTTGCATCACCCACACCCCCAAATCCTCTGCCCCTCTCCATTCTACCTACAAGAGACAAAGCACAGACCTCACCCATGTCTTGACCATTATCTCAAAATGGTCTCCCCAATACTAAGATTGCCCCCAGAATATTCATCTTTTTCCCAGAAGCCTCCATCTGAAAAATGCCAACCAGGTCACACTTCCCTGCTTAAAAACGGAACAAAACTCTATTGTCTACAGGATAAAGTCCATGATCCTGAACACTGCATAGAAGGCACTCCATAACTTAGACACCAGTTACCTCCCTGGTCCTGTTTTCCTCCACTTTTGATCTCATACTTTGCTGGGCCTCTTCTCTCTTCTCCAGGCTAACTTTCATTCATATGTGAAGAACTGACCTAGGTACCGTCCTATAGGGGACACATTTCCTGATTCACAATGGTAGGATGAAAGCTTCTCCTAGGTACAAATGTTCTCTAACCAGATGATAGGAACAAGGTAACAGCCTTGTTTTAGCTAAAAAGAAACTAGGTTAGTGCAAGGCTAAGCAGCAACACCTTTATTCCACTTCTCAACTTCCTTAGCTCTTGATCCTCTGCTGGTTTTAAGGTTGTCTTTCTAATCTACCATTTATTGTATGCACCTCAAAACTCTTGAATACAGATGAGTGTTAAACCAAAGAGACTTTGCAAATTGTTTATAGGGAGGAGTATATTTCTCTGTTATTAAATTAGACCACTACTATATATGAATGTTTCACATGCACCTTTCCATTGTCTTACCAACAATTGTATTCCTTTGAACCTTACTCAAAATTCTTTTTTTTTTTCCTGTGACAGTCAATCGCCCAGTCTAGAGTGCCCTGGCATCAGCTTACCTCAAACTCCTGGGCTCAGATGATCCTCCTGCCCTAGCCTCTCGAGTACCTGGGACTATAAACACTCACCACTCCGGGTGGCTAATTTTTTGTTTCTACTTTTAGTTGCCTGGCTAATTTTTCTATTTTTAGTAGAGACAGGGTCTTGCTCTTGCTTGGGGTGGTCTAGAATTCCTGACCTCAAACGATCCTCCGGTCTTCATAATGTGCCATATACAGTGTTCTATCTCCTTGCATTCTTAAAATCATCACCTTTCAGTGGAAACCCTTCTTAGCTATTCTTCTCAACCTAACCTGGATCTTATTAAACTCTTGCCCTTTCTCCTTAACACTTTCATTTTTGGTAACATTATGAATATAAAACATCTTTTTTTTTTTTTTTTTTTTTGAGACAGAGTCTCACTCTGTTGCCCCGGCTAGAGTGCCGTGGCGTAAGCCTAGCTCACAGCAATCTCAGACTCTTGGGCTCAAGCAATCCTACTGTGTCAGCCTCCCTAGTAGCTGGGACTACAAGCATGCACCACCATGCCCAGCTAATTTTTTCTATATATATTAGTTGGCCAATTAATTTCTTTCTATTTATAGTAGAGACAGGGTCTTGCTCTTGCTCAGGTTGGTTTCGAACTCCTGAGCTCAAACGATCCGCCCACCTCGGCCTCCCAGAGAGCTAGGATTACAAGTGTGAGCCACCGCACCCGGCCTAAAACATCTTAAATACACATAAAACATATACTTTAGAGTACATATATATTACTTACTAATCACCTTTATTGCCCGTGTCTCTCATAAGAATTTAATCTCCAGGAGGGCAGGGACTTTACTCACTGACATAACTCCAATATCTAGAATAGTGCCTGGGACACAGTGAGCACTTAAACATTTAAATGAATAGATGAAAAACAAGGACAATTATCTGAAAGTACCCTGTCCCCTTTCAACGTTCAATCCATCAATTTACCTCTAAAATACACCAAATCATCATCCTCTTTTTATATTCCACTGCCATGAGCCTAACCAAACTTACCATTTTTTCCCTTCTGGTCTTGCTGCTTCCAGCCATGACCTATATAATTCTTTCTCCATACCACAGGAAGAATGACCTTCATAAAATGTAAATCAGATCATATTACTACCCTTCAATGGTTACTCAGCATTCAGCATAAAATCTAAATTCCTCACCCTGGCTTACAAAGCTCTACGTGAGCTGTCTGCTATTTCTCTAATTTTATCTCTACCCTCTTTTCCTTATCCACATTATAACTGCACTGGCCCTTTATTTATTTGTTGAACATATCAAGCTCATTCCTATCATAGGGCCTTTGCACTGGAATCTGATATCTACAAGGCTAATTCTTTATTGTCATTCAGAACACAGCTCAGTTCACTTCTTCAAACAGCCTTAACCTGACCACTTAATATGATACCCTTTTTTTCTAACTGGCATCTACTGCTCAGTACTCTCGGTTCTTTTATCCTAACTTAAAAACATTTTTATTCTGAAATAATCTCAAACTTGCAAAAATAGTTCAAAGAATTCTCTTGATATCATGTACCTAAATTCACCAATTAATTGACCCATTTTCTTCTTACCACTTTTTTTTTTCTAACTACCCATCTACCTAATTTTTGTCTAAACCACGTGAGAGTAAGCTGGAGATATTAACGTTACACCTCCTTAACCCTTAAATCTTAATTGCTAAGAGCTAGGACATTTGCTTGTCTGACTATAGTACAATTATCAAAATAATGAACATTAATACCATATCACCATCTAATCTACAGACTTCATTCTAAAATTTGTTATGGAAAAGCAAAGCTGAGAAGCTTCCTAGAACCAGGGGAAACTGAAATAGCTGGTCACACTATTACATAATGGCTACTACTCAGCCATAAAAAGGGAACAAACTACTGATACACACAACAACATGGATGAATCTCAGATGTATTATGTTAAAAGAAAGGAGTCAGACACAAAGGCTACACACTCTATGATTCCATTTATATGATGATCTGAAAAAGGCACAAACTATAGGGACGGAGAAGAGATAAATGTTTACCAGGGCCTAGGACAGGGGGAGGGACTGCCCATAAAGAGACACAAGGAAGCATTTAGGGGCAATAGAAATGTTCTATGCCTTGACTGTGGTGGTGGCTACATGATTGTATGTTTGTCAGAATTCACAGAACTGTAAATCTAAAAAGAGTATATTTTGCTGTATATGAACTATATCTCAATAAATCTTAACCTTTAAAAAATGATTAAGGACATAAAAGAAAATAATGAGAAAACAGGACTCAGGTTTTAAAAGCATATTTGTAAAGTAACTATATAAAATTTCTAGAATAATGGACATTTTGAAGAGAATATCAGACAGACTTGAAAAACACAAGGATATTGGAAGACAGATCTGAAGAAATCAGCTAGAATGTAGTACAAAAACATAAGGTGAAAAATACAAAAGAAAGGATAGGAAACATGGAGAATAACATGAGAAAGTCCAACAAATAGCTAGCACAAATTTAGAAAAAGATAACAGAGCAAAGGAGAGTGGGGAGGGGCAACACTATCAAAGAGATCATAGACAAGAATTTTCTAGAACTGAATAAAAATCAAAATCCTCAAATTAAAGGAGTAAACCAGCTGGGCACAGTAACTGACACCTATAATCCCAGCACTCTGGGAGGCCAATGCAAGAGGAATGCTTGAGTCCAGGAGTTCAAGACCAGCCTGGGTACCATACTGAGACTCTGTCTTTACAAAAAATAAAAAATTAGCCACGTGTGGTGGAACATGTCTTTAAGTCCCAGCTACTTGGGAGGCTGAGGCAGTAGGATTGCTTGAGCACAGGAGTTCAAGTCTACAGCAATCTATGATCGTGCCACTACGCTTCGGCCTGGGTAACAAATCGAGACCCTGTCTCTAAAATTAATTAATTAAAGGAGTAAACTAAGTCCTGAGTACAAATAAATCCATAATTCACTCCATCATAGTATAATTGCAGAACATCAAAAGCCAAGAAAGAAAACCTTAAATGCAACCAGAGACGAGAAAAAATAACTGAAAAAGGAACAAAAAAACCCAGAATTCGCCACTCTCAAGTGCTGATGGAAAATAACTGTAAACCTTATACTCCAACCTCAGTTAACTATCATTTAAGCAAAAGTGAAATAGATATTTTTGCAGACCAACAAAAGGAGTTTACCACTCGGTTTCTCTAAGAACTACTAACAAATATACCTGGCAGGAAGGAACATTAACCTAGAAGGAAAATCTGTGATAAAGATCCAATACAAAAAGATAATTCAATAAATATATTGGTAAACTTAAATTAATATGAGCTGTAGAAATAATAGTAATTATTATTTTGGCTGAAAGTGAATATAAAACACAAAATGGAAACAAAATCCTAGACAGCAGTAATATGTAGAAAAAGGAAGCTGCTGAATTTGAAGTCTTCTAAGACCTCTGTATTTAAAAAAAATATATGGATGTGAATTAATGTTTTATACTTTGTTATGTCAAGTATATTTTAACATTTTGAGTAATTGTCAAAATAATAAAAATAAAATGTCTATCTTTAAACTTACCCACTATTTTTATTTATCCAGTTAAGAGTATATATTGATTTGTATATGCAAAATGTGAGAAAATAGAATTCTACAGAAAATAGAATAGAATAAAGTGCACATTAAAATGAAACAAATCAAAAAAGTCAAACAATCTTAAAAATTTTTATTAAGGTGTTTGAAGTTTACTCTAAAAAACAACAAAATCTCTAAGACAAATCAACAATTCTCCTATCCCTCCTCCAGGCACACTTTAAAAGATTTGTTGTTAGAGATGGTTTCCTTGGCTGGAAGGCATGAAAACACTTTCATTCTCCAAAATAAAGATGGAAAAGAACATTTCTAGAAGGTCAATCACACCAAGATTTTCATCCTCCCCTACTTTAGACATGAAGAACAGGGCCAGGACTGGGATGAGGCAAGTGAGGTACCTAGGGCCCAAACAATCAAAGCATATATAGCTGTATCTGTCATGCTTCCCTACTTGGAGAAACAGAAGCATGGTTTGCTTGTTTTCATTCAAGAAAAAAAAAAAAGGCTAATGTCAGTTTTATCATGAAATTAGCCCTAGGAATGGTATAGGACAATTTATCTCATTAAAATTAAAAGGGATGGGCCAGCACGGTGGCTCACGCCTGTAATCCTAGCACTCTGGGAGGTCGAGGGGGGTGGATTGCTTGAGGTCAGGAGTTCGAAACCACCCTGAGCAAGAGTGAGACCCTGTCTCTACTATAAAGAAATTAATTGGCCAACTAATATATATAGAAAAAATTAGCTGGGCATGGTGGCGCATGCCTGTAGTCCCAGCTACTCAGGAGGCTGAGGCAGCAGGATCGCTTGAGCCCAGGAGTTTGAGGTTGCTGTGAGCTAGGCTGACGCCACAGCACTCACTCTAGCCTGGGCAACAAAGTGAGACTCTATCTCGGGGAAAAAAAAAAAAATTAAAAGGGATGAAAAGAAAATTAGTCTCACACTAGACCACAAACTCCCTATTTCTCAGTGGCAGAAAGAACGAACCATATTTTTCTTCAGACACTAAAGGAAGACACTTTTCTTTCCACTAAAGGAAACCCTCATTCTTTTTAAACACACACACAAAAAAGAAACAAACAAAAAGGCTAACAACACATGCACACCCTCAAGACAATAATACCTATAGCAATATAGGGCTTATAATCAGTCCCAACTATTATTATCTCCAAACTTCAAATGAAAGCACACCTAATTTGGAGTCAGAAGACCCTGTTTCAAATCTTAACACTTACCCTTTCCCAATCTACTTTTCCATTTCTCCACTGCTTAAAATGAGAAAGCAGATTAAAAGGCTCTCAAAAAGCTCTTCCAATACTATAAATCCTAACCCGTTCTCAATGCTATACCCTGGAGGCTTGCCTACACAGGAGCTGTCAGGTAAAATGCTGGCTGCTTGGGGCTTTTCAATTCTAGAACCTTTTTGAGACTTGCTAGGTTGCCCAGGCTGGTCTTGAATTCCTGGGCTCTAACATTCTTCCCACCTCAGCCATTCAAGTAGCTGGGACTACAGTTGTGCACCACAGTGCCCTGCTCTAGCACTTTTTTTTTTTTGAGACAGAGTCTCACTCTGTTGCCTGGGCTAGAGTGCAGTGGCATCCGCCTAGCTCACGGCAACTTCAAACTCCTGGGCTCAAGCAATCCTGCTGCCTCAGCCTCCCGAGTAGCTGGGACTACAGGCATGCACCACCATGCCTGGCTAATTTTTTCTATATAGATTAGTTGGCCAATTTATTTCTTTCTATTTTTAGTAGAGACAGGGGTCTCGGCCTTGCTCAGGCTGGTTTCCAATTCCTGACCTTGAGTAATCTTCCCGCCTTGGCCTCCCAGAATGCTAGGATTATAGGCGTTAGCCACCACGCCCAGCCTCTAGTACCTTTCTAAACTCCAAAAAGAAACAGAATAGAAAGAAAAGGGAAAAAAGGAAAGAAGGAAGAAAGCCAAAAAGACATTTTCCCAACAGAAATGGCCCCATGTTCCACAATTATTTGACAAAAGCTCCATGTAGCTACATTTGAAATATTGAAACTGTTACTTCAAATGTCAGAATTATTAAATAATTTAATTTGAAATGTTTTAAAATAAAGATTTTCCTTTAAAACCAGGTTGCACAGCTAAATACTCAGCAGTCAAAAGTCAGTTACCTCCCCCCCTTGAATTCCTGGGCTGTTAACACTTAAAGGTTACCAGGATACTCTTCACTAAAAGGGGTAGGGACTCTGTCAAGGTCACAATTCAATTCTTCAGGAGTCAATAACTACTTCAGACTGTCTTTAAAATTCTATTTAGAATGTTAAGGTACCCACTTAAATTATCTGTTTGAGATTACAATCTTGATTTGGAAAAATAACCAAAAGGGAACACTTAAATTTGTTTACTGATGGAGGAATAAAGAAGTCTAGGACACCAACCTTTTGTATTTACTCTAATAAGTTAAACTAGAACAACTATTTGTGTAAACTCAGAGAGCAAACAACAAAATGCAAAACTAAAGGAATTAACTAATACTGATTTCATGTAGTTTTCCCCACAAAATGTATTATCCTTTTAAACTAGGCCCCTTTCCTAACATACTGACCACCTCGATCAAATTTAATAAACCAAAAAGCGATTGATGAAAATTTTTGTGTCTCCCACCCCCACCCTAGGGGCCTACTAGGCCATGATTTGCTTTAATATTATGGGTGTAGTATGAAATATTTAAAGCAATGACTAAAATTTTCCACAAAAGCCAATCCAAAGTCTAAAAGTTTTACTCCTGAGAAACAGATTCATTTCCAGACATTTAAAAGATTTACTATTCTACTTATAACACTCTGGTTTTTCTACATTTAATATTTAGGGAGAAGGTGATGAAGGGGGGAGAGAGAGGGTGTAATTAGTTTTGCTTGTAAAACGTTCATCACAGTTGTAGTGCCAACTGAGCTATACAGCCTTTTGGGGGTCTAATAGATTTCAGGGTATTATAGTTTGAGTAATAGAGGTTGGGGTTGTGGTGGAAATCAATAAATGGCCACTACTTCTTTGCATAGTCCCATATGGAAGTAATCAAGCGCAAGGGTGGCAGCTGGGGCCAATAACAGTCACCTGCAGTTGAGGGACATGGGGGTTTCAGATGGGTTTTTAATGCTAATTTCCTACAGAAACAATGAGCTAGAAAGAGCAGAGTAACAGACGAGGCCGGATGAAGAGAGACCAGCCAGAACAATGGCTGCACCTGGTGCTGGGAGCAGAGGGACAGAGCCGGCACGCGCCCGCCGCACCCGCCATGCCCGCCGGCAGCAGAGGACACATCTGTCACCCTCAAAGCAGCCCATCCCCCAGCTCTTCCAGCAGGGTAAGTAATGCAAGGTCCCTAAACATTAACAGCTTGCCACAGAGCAACAGGTTTGAGTTTTTAAGGCTGCTGCATTCTCTACATACACCCTTCTCCCATGACTAAGAATTAGTTAAGGAAGCAGGGTTGCTTCCCTCTCAGTCTTAAGCGAGACATTAAAAATATGTAAGAAACACATTTTAACTAAGTCATTTAGTTATTGTGACTTCAATGTTTTGGAGGGACTAAGAAAAATCAAATGGAAAGAGAAATCTTATCAATTAATAGTATTCACACAGCAAATATCATGAAGCTACTTTCTAATTTAATGCTTAGAATTTTTTTACTCCCATTTTACAGTTGAGAAAACTGAGCCTTAGAGATGAAGGTTAACTCATGATTACAAAGCCTAACATCAAACCCTATACACAATCTTTTTGCTGCCTTTCCTCCCTCTGCCTAACTACCACAGCCAAATGAAAATATAGTTGTCCCCCCAACCTTACATGCAGGGGATACATTCCAAGACCACCAGTGGATGCCTGAAACCTCAGATAGTACCAAACCCTATGTATGCTATGTGTTTTCCTATACACACATACTTGTGATAAAGTTTAATTTATAAATTAGACACAGTAAGAGATTACCAACAACAAATAAATTATACTATAATAAAAGTTATGTGAATGTAGTCTCAAATTATTTTATTCTACGGCACTACAGGTAACTGAAACCATGGAAAGAGAAACTGCAGATAAGAGGAGACTACTATACACACTTTATTTTACTTCAGAACTCCAGCTATAAGAGACAACTACAGATAATAAGTACATACAGACTCTATACAGAATTGCACCCCATCTTGCCAGGCACCTCTAAGCAAGCTGCACCTCTAAACAAGTATTGAATGATAACAGGATTTCCACTAGCTATTGCTTTAAACAAAGCACAAAGAGTTGCTTTTGCAGGTTCTGGCATGCTTTAGAAAAGTAAATCCATATGCATTCATTCATTCATTCATTTATTGAGACAGAGTCTCACTTTGTTGCCCAGGCTAGAGTGAGTGTGGTGGCGGCAGCCTAGCTCACAGCAATCTCAAACTCCTGGGCTCAAGCAATCCTTCTGCCTCAGCCTCCCACGTAGCTGGAACTATAGGCATGTGCCACCATGCCCAGCTAATTTTTTCTATATATATTTTTAGTTGGTCAATCAATTTCTATTTTTTTTTAGTAGAGACAGGGTCTCACAAAGGCTGGTTTCGAACTCTTGACCTCGAGCAATCCACCCGCCTCAGCCTCCCAGAGTGCTAGGATTACAGGTGTGACCCACCACACCCAGCCAATATGCATTTTAAATTTCCCAGCATAAATCTGTGTTGCCACATAATTCTTAAAAGTTAAATACTATTTGGAAAGCCCATCAGCCACTTAGAATACAACAACCAGTTATAATAGGTTGTTTTTCTATAAGATACAGCCACTACTAAAATTCCTATATTTATTGACTTCAACTTGGAGGGAAAATTAAACAACCTACACAGTCCATAACAGAAATCTTTTAAAGCTACCTGATATAAAAATCACAAATTTAAAAAGGAGGTGGATAAGTATGTATAGAGATAAGTTATCTCAGAAGCCAACAACTGCTCTAGGATTTGGAAAAATACTAACCGCTAGATACAGTTTAAAACATGGCAGAAATTAATACAGTCTAATTAAAGCTCTCAGGCCTCGTGAAGAGAGAACTTTCCATCCTCCCATTATGCTCCTTCCAAACATGAGAAATCCAAATCCTTCCTATCCATCTAAATTCTGAACAAATGCTACCTCTTCCATGACAGTTCTCTTATTCCCTCGTTGGTACCAATATTTAGGACTTACCACTTTTGTGCATTTACATATATTTTATCTTCTCTATGATATCTCACCTTTTTTATCCGTTACCCTATTATCACACACGACAGGCAATCAAAAAATGTTTGCAAAATGAATGTCCTGGAAACTCAGAACAATTCCAGCCTAAGCTTAGCCACCAACCTGAGTATTAAATTCTCGGCCAAACAGACCGGGGATAATGGGGTTTTACCACCCCATTATCCTTTCCTCAACTAACCTTACCTATAAAATACTACAACTGACTAGATTATTTTAAAGATCCATTCCAATCCTCATATTGTCCGTAGGTCATCACTGGGACTTATGAGCACTTCTACCACTTAATAGCCTTACAACAACCGTCAATGAATTGACCCAACCTATCTTTCAGATCCACTTGAATTTTTCTAGTTGTGTATAAAATAGCCTTACAACAACCGTCAATGACTTGACCCACCCTATCTTTCAGATCCACTTGAATTTTTCTAGTTGTGTATAAAATATGTTATTCAAACTTAAAAGCACTCTTTTCCAAAGATGCCATTTAACTGTCATAATCCTCATCTCCAGTTTATTGACATTATTGCATTATATACCTTCAGTCCAACAGGGACCCCTGCTATGAAAAAAATCCTTGGGTCATTCCTGGAAACCAATTTAGGAAGAGTTTCCTCTTTCACAGTAGGAAAGCTTCCCAGGATGCTTTCATAATCTTCAGAAAGAATTATGATTTCCCCTGTATTTAGCGCAAAGATACCTCATTATAACCTCAGTAACAAGCAACTACTCTACTAAACTGTCTGGTCCTAGCAGGACTTTTAATCAACCACCTTTATTTACAGTCAGTGGATCTTTACATATTAAAATGCGTATTACTTATTATTTACTATGTTTCTTGAAACACTCTAGCATCAAAAGTATTTACAGCATGGGCATATGGTAGTATGAAATCCCTTTTTTAGGCCCTCCATAGTAGACCCTACCCTACACTTTAGCATAAGTTTTTTTTCTCCCTACACATCACCAGGAGCATGTCTTCCCAGGGTGAAATGTAAACTGTTTTCTCACTGAAGGAATACCATGTAAATTCAATACAAACACTGTATCTTTTCAAATATTCAGACAAGTTCCAAAGATGCTGCACACTGCACCTATCAAAAGAGAAACCACAAAATTTTTATTAAATCATTTAGTCAATTTGGCATAAAAAAAAACTTATAAAAAGTTCCATTTAAAAAGTTCCCTCGGCCAGGCGCGGTGGCTCAAGCCTGTAATCCTAGCTCTCTGGGAGGCCGAGGTGGGCGGATCGTTTGAGCTCAGGAGTTCGAGACCAGCCTGAGCAAGAGCGAGACCCCATCTCTACTATAAATAGAAAGAAATTAATTGGCCAACTAATATATATAGAAAAAAAAATAGCCGGGCATGGTGGCGCATGCCTGTAGTCCCAGCTACTTGGGAGGCTGAGGCAGCAGGATTGCTTGAGCTCAGGAGTTTGAGGTTGCTGTGAGCTAGGCTGACGCCACGGCACTCACTGTAGCCTGGGCAATAAAGTGAGACTCTGTCTCAAAAAAAAAAAAAAGTTCCCTCTACCTCAAGAAATCTGATTATAGGCTGGGCATGATGGCTCACGCCTGTAATCCTAGCACTCTGGAAGGCTGAGGCAGGTGGATTGCTCGAGGTCAGGAGTTTGAAACTAGCCTGAGCAAGAGCGAGACCCCGTCTCTACTATAAATAGAAAAAAATTAATTGGCCAACTAATATATATAGAAAAAATTAGCCGGGCATGGTGGCGCATGCCTGTAGTCCCAGCTACTTGGGAGGCTGAGGCAGCAGGATTGCTTGACCCCAGGAGTTTGAGGTTGCTGTGAGCTAGGCTGACACCACAGCACTCACTCTAGCCTGGGCAACAAAGCAAGACTGTCTCAAAAAAAATAAATAAATAGTACTGTACTGTCCTCGTAAAATAATTACCTAACTGATGTAAATAAGGGTTAACGAACTTTAAGGAATAAAAGTATTTTTTAAAGCTCCTATTTGAGAACTCATAATATTTTCCAGCAGGGGAAAAATACAATTTAAACAGTGTTGCCACAAAGCAGTACAATTCAGTACACTTTACTCCTGCCTGTTGACTTTTTCAAAGTTCTTCTGTTCTGGTATAGTTTAACAGGTTCATTTGCATTATAAAACTTGGAACGTATTCCAAACTATTTATAATCATAGTAAGGCTTGGCAAGAATAGCATATAACATTTATAATAGATAATCTGGGAAGAAGGTACCCTGAAAACTAGAGCTACAGACCAGACCCATTATTACCCCAAGAGTTCAAATTAAAAATATGAAGGGTTTTGGAACCTATTGCAGCAGAAAAGTGAACATCTAGGAACTTCTGAAACTAACTTGTATGCATTCTATGTGCCAGACAAATGTCTCCAATAACAACATGACTCAGAAATTACACAAAATACAGATTCAGAGAATATGTGGCTTGCTTGAGATCAGAAAACTAGTGAATAATGGCTATGCAGTATATGTAACTCATGTTCTTCCCATAGGGGGGTGTTCTTTGCATAGGTGACTGGATTTAGAGGCCGCAAAAACATGAATACAATGTACAGAAATAGCAAAAATCTAAAATCACAAACTAACAAGGACTATGGAATATAGTATATGTAACTATATGCATGTGAACTTATTGCATCACAAAACTACCCCAAACTTACAATTCAGGTCAGCTTTGTTGATGTTATTTATTTTATTTAGTATAAGTAGGAAGTAAACAGAGGAAACAGGAGCAAAATGTAATGTAAGAGAGCTAAATATACCTAAAATGAAGAGATGCTACTAGTTTTACTGCAACCTCTTTTAGCTGAAATTTGCATGAATACATTGAAATAAAATCTAACAATAGGAAAGAGTATTTTATGAGCCATCTTTTTAACACTGCCTATTTGTATTATGCATACTAAAGCAGAAAAAAATTTCCCTCAACATCACAAAAGGATCCAATGTGGAATACCCAACAGAAATATTTGCAGGACTACTTTTCTAGCTGTAGAATTCACATATTACATCTATTATTAATGAAACTTTCCATTCAAAAAGGCATGGCATTCAAATATAAAGATGCCAATTGAAAAATGAGAGAAAAACAAAACGAAGCATCAAAACAAAACTGAGTAAAGGCTGAACTCTCATATCAAATATCAAGAAACATTCACATCATCATAATTTGAGATAAAGTAAAAAGCTTTGAAAAGCAGAGAATTGTGTACTTTAGCCCCCAAAACTAAATTAAAATCTACTTACCGCAAATGCCCAGATTATAATGATCCAGATTCTTAATAGACCAAATTTATTTGAAATAGATATTTAAAAGCTTCTCTTTTTCTCCTCCTAATCTTCAAAGCCCAATCCGAGGCCAGCCTTCCTCCTTCTTTCATTAGCTGGACATGTGTCAGCTCTCTCACATCTGCGATTTCTCACTGACTAGAGCTGCCTGTCCCATTCCAGGGAAACACAGATGGATCCCAGATGGGAAGGTCCTGCCAAACAGACCAGCTCTTCACCTTGCCAGAATCCCCAGATACAGTCAGTCAGTCTCTCTGTCTCTCCCTCCCTCCTGCTTCCTCTCTCTCTGCTACCCTTCCAACCCTCCCTGTTACCAGGGCTCTTTGCCAGCTGATGTCACTAAGTACACACCTCCCAGTGGCTCCTGGCCAATCTGACATTAATTTGTTAAATACGTGTAATTTGTTTATGGCTGACAATAACAGCAAAGATATTGTGCAAAACCTATCTGTGCAAGTCCCTAGTGGAATAACACACATAAACATACAGACTCTTATTTTGGGGAACATTCAAATGTTTAGCAATTACCATTTAAAGTCCTACATATTGTCTGGTTTTTGCTATTGTTCAATAGCTTCTGCTCTTTGAGCCAGTTTTTGAATCCTACATATGATAAATTCCTTCTTAAAAGAAATTATTAAAAATCTGCTTTGAACATGTAATTGGATGAAAAATACAAAGTTGCAAATTAATTTGAGGAATATAAACAGAAATGTATGTAAATGATTCACACAAGCTGCGTCTCAGATCTAGACTTGGTAGCACTGCAAAACTGGCACGTGATTAAAAGAAGACAATGCAGGCAACACGGTTCTGATGCTGTAAAGATTATAAATGGAAGATGGGGACACAGTGCAAAAATTGTTTAAAAACAAAGTAAACATAAATGTGAGGAATCATATAATGTTTAATGTTAAAAGAACTGCTAATGTAATTTCAATAATGAAGAGCCAAAATAAAAGGCATTTTTAGAAATAATAATTATGAGACTCCAGAGACCGGATAGAACTGTACAAGGTCAGAGTTTAATCCTTTATACCCCCAAGAGCTAGCATATAATAGCTGCTCAGGCAGTTTCTGCTAAATGAAAACTGATAGTTAAAAATTGATTCTGCACTATAGCTATACGAGATGTTACCATTGGGGGTAAATTGGGTGAAGGGTCCACTGGACCTTCTAGGGTTTTTTTTTACTCGTTTGTTTTGTATTTTTGGTATCATTTTTACAATTTCTTGTGAATTTGTATTTTCATCTAAAAAGATACAGCCAGGTGTGGTGGTACACACCTGGAGCCCCAGCTACTCCAGAGGCTGAGGCAGGAGGATCGCTTCACTGGAGCCCAGGAGTTTGAGGCTGTGGTGAGCTATGATCACGACACTGCACACCAGCCTAGGCAACAGAGCAAGACCCTGTCTCTTAAAAAAAAAAAAAAAAGTTAAGGGGGGGGGCCCTTGGCTTCTTCCTAGGTCACATTACATGACACATATCATACACTAAAATCTCCATGAACATAGATTAGGAATGGAAGATCCTCCATATACATAATCACATAGGTGTGATTATAATTATCTAACCCTTTATCTTCTACCATACTTGGGATATTTGCAACCTGTAAACAATTTTTCTGTCATTGCAATTTTTGGCAAATAGGAAGGAAGACTATTTCTGTCAAGGGCAACTTAAAGACTAGGTTTCAGGTCTTCAGTTGATCCCAGTGGTGATGGTAATAATAGCTGCAGCTGGCTCAGTGATTACCATGAGTATTCACTAAGTGTCAGAGACTATGCTACTTCCCTGAATTGTAACAAATATCCTATACTATAGGGCCTATAAAGTAGGTAGTACTATCTCAATGTTATAGCTAAGGAAAGTAAGGGACAAAGATGTTAATGCCACAAAGGTATTTAATACTAAGTGTCAGAACCAGTAGTCTTGATCCACAGCCAGAGTACTACACTCTATTGTCAAGTAGGAAAATGAATCAAAAGACTCTACTGGTTGTCTTGGATCACTTGCTCTTGAGGAAGTCAGCTACCAAGTCATGAAGACACTGAATCTCTTGCCAACAGCCAACCAGTATCAAATTGCTGGCTATGTAAGTAAGCCATCTTGACAGCAGACACCAAGCCACACCACCACTCAGCTAAGCCACTCCAGAATTATGACCCGAACAAACTGTGTGAGATAACTACCTGTTGTTGTTTAAAAAGGAAAAAAAGACGGTTCTTTTACTTCTAGCACCCAGATTATGGATCCTAAATACCATTTCCCAATAAAAGGAAGCAGGGCTCTTTAGAAAAATACTTGACTCCAGGTATGGGGCAGGAAATGTACAAAACTTACCATATCAGAAAGCAAATTAGTCTATCAAAGATTTCTGGAGTTGGTGCCCATGGACTTACGAAGCCAACCTGAACAGGCTACAAAGATAGTGTAATTTGACCATCCATAAAAAATAACTGCAATTGATTGAAACAGCAAAATGTTTAAGTTCATGAGTTTATAATGGTACCTATAAAATATGAATTAATTACCTTTTGGAGTATACTAGGGAACCAAATCTTTATTCCAAAAACTAGTGAATCAAGCACTTTACCTGCCTTTGCTATATGAATTGTACCTTTGGTAAACAAATAATTGGAGAAAACTGTCTCTACTAAAATAATCCAACTAATAAATGAAGAAATAACATGCTTGAAATGTCATCATTTTGCAAATCCCTAATGAAAAAGAAAGAATCTAGGTAATGATCATTAATTTCACTATTATAACATGAGAGACATATGAAAATTAATGTGCTCCCTAATGAAGTATAACACCACCTATGAAACATTCTTGACAAAATTAAGTAAATCTGAATCTGACTGAGCCTCTAGATCTAACAACCAGTTTATAAAACATAGAAGGGACCAAGGAACATGTTAATATTAATAACAAGATGGTAATGAAATTAAGCAAAGTCCAGCATGTGAGAAATTTATAGTCCAAACAACCCAAATTCTGAGAAAAAAATGGGGGGAGAGAGTTAGAGGAGAATCTAAACATTAAAAGAGAAATAAAAGACATGTGGCCTGTATTTGCATTCTGATTCAAACAACCATCTTTAAAAAATAACCTACAAGATAACTGGGACATTTTTAAGACTCACCATGTATTTAATTATATTAATTATTTTTAACCTTTTCAGGCATAATAGACTTGTGATTACATTTTTAAGAAGAATCCTTATCTTTTAAGAAATATATACACAAATGTTTATGGATAAGTTTAAAGATTGTCTGGGATTTCCCTCAAAAGGAGCCATGTTGGTAATTATTGTAACTGGGTATTTAGGTACATGAGAGTCGTTTTGTAGGTCTGTTTACCTGTTTAATATTTTCCATAATAGAGCTTTTTTTTCTTTTACAAAAAGACAATAATTTCTTTAAACAATGTGCCAGGTTATGGGTGAAGCTGACTGACGGACAGGGAGTTTTTATTTGTTTGTTTGTTTGTTTAAGTAACTGAGACAAAAGGAATTGAAGTCTGCCTTTGGTTTAATGTTTTAAAAGTACCAACATATTCATTTAATTTGGTGGCTACATCATGAATTGATACACGATTAACTTTTGAAAATAAAGGAAGAGAAACCAACATTGCAATATTATCAGGAATAGTCAACACAGCAACTAAATTGGTTACTTTATAGCAGAGTTTGTAATGTACTTGCCAGTAATGGTGTGTTTCAATTTCTAAAATAAATGATTTTTAAAAGTCCTCTTTAAGGAAAACTAGAACCTATCCCAGGGTATTAGATTTGAATTAGAGGTATCAATATGAACTCATTGTTTTAATTTTTATACTATATGTATTTTAGTATTAAAACATATAGAAACAGAAATATACATGCAGACACACATTCTTACATACATTTCCTAGCTGTCTGCTGAGGTCTAGAAGCAATGACTCCTTATATCATTGAACACTCAGATACTGATTTCCAAACTACATTTTCTGCTAAAATCAGGGCTCCCTGGAGAAACAGCTGATCTGGGTGGGGAAGAGAAAATAAAAAATAAGCATGCAACATCTTGGACAAGAAAGAAAGAAAGAGACTGATGGAAATATGATGTAAATATGTTGAAAGGACATTGAAGCCAAGGGGCTACCACTGGTCAACTAGAACAATTTAAACATGAAAATAAATAATGGGAGTAAAGAATTTTACCTAATGTACAAAATAAAATCTATAATGTCCATATTTAATTTTAAAAAATAAGAAGGAAATTATTTCAATTAGTAGAATGCCACTTGTAAATAAAGTATCATGAAATTAAAAAATTACCACTGGATGCTAAGATTAGTGAATAGAAAGCTGATGAAAAATAAGATATCCACATCATCTCAAAATATATCCAAAAAATTACTTACTAATCACAATGAGTAAAGTAGTAACTTTACAATGGAGTAACCTGCTAGACACAACCTTAATAAAATTATTAACCAATCACCAATATTGCAACAAACTGACATCGCGTGTTTCCTTAAAGGAAGCACTAAGGAGAACTCAACATCACTTCTATAGTATTCTGACCAAAAATGTAATCATAAGGTAACACCAAACAAACCGAAATAAGTACAAAGAATTGGTCTGTATTCTTCAAAACTGTCATGGGCAAGAAAGGGCAAGTGGGGGCTAGAGGGAGGTCAGTAGGCAAGCTGAGAACTGTTTCAGAATAAGAAAGATTAAGGCCAGGGTGGCCTGCCCATGTATTCCCAGCTGCTAGGGAGGCTGAGGCAGAAGGATCGCTTAAGCCCAGGGCTTTGAGGTTGCAGTGAGCTATGATGATGCCAGGGCACTCTAGCATGTGCAACAGAGCAAGACCTTGTCAAGGAAAGAAGGAAAGGAGAGCGGAGAGGAGATCTGGGGGAGGGGAGAAGAGGTGGGGAGAGGAAGAAGAGAGGAGAGAAGAGAGAGAGGAGAAGGGAGAAGGGGATGAGAGAAGAGAGGAGAGAGGAAAAGGAAAAAAGATTAAAGAGACAACAATTAAATGCAGTGTGTGATCATGGACTGGACTGGGATAGAAAAGCTATAAAAGATATTACTGGGATAACATAAACTTTCAATAGTCTGTGAAATAAGCAATAGTATGATATCAATATTAAATTTCCAGATTTGATAACTGTACTGTGGTTTTTAAGAGAATGCCTTTTAATGCTGAAGTCGGGGTCTTTATAAAATATAAAAATAAAAAAATAAGAGAATGCCTTTGTTTTTCAAAAATACACATTTAAGTATTTAGAAATATAACGGCATATTTCCACTTACATTCAGAGTGGTTCACGAAAAAATTGTATAAATTGATATATAACACACGAGGATAACGCAAACGGGGCAAAAATGTAAACAAACTGGTAAACAGGAGTTTTTCATTATTCTCCCAATTGTCCATAAGTTTTTTATTATCTAAAAACAATCCCCATTCATAAGAAAACAGTTTGAAAACTCCCTGTGGGTGTTAAGTGAACATGTGCAGCAGCCCATGGAGTTCTAATGATCACGCTCACAACAGTCACTCCTTGGGTTTCTTACTTTGATGATCACAACTATATGCCATTATGGTTCTGTTTTTAAAAAATTAATTGGGGTCCCATTAGGCTAAAACAGCTGGCTCCAACACCTACATAAGCAAACTACAGCCCAAAGTAAACAGTAGAACTAAACTTGAGTTTAACCAATCAGAAACCATCAACTAACTTCTAACTAGGAACTTTCCTCTGGATCAATAGCCACATATAAGGTAAATGCCTAGCAGTAGCCAATCAACTAATAACCCTGCTACTATGTTCAGCCTATAAAACCCTGCTGCTAAAGCAGAGCTCTCTGAACCTCTTCTAGTTGAGAGCTGCCTGAAATCTTTTTAATGCTCAAATAAACTCTGCTAAATTTATTTTGTCTGACGTTTTTCTTTAAACAGTTCTGAACATTAAATTATTTTAAATTTTTTTCTGTCGTAATGTTCATTTTATAGCTATTATGGGCAACTACAAGTAGTATAAGAAACTCAGGGACTAAATATAAATTAATGAGAAAAAATAATGACTCTACAAATATACCCAAGATCCAGACCTTTGCTTGATTCATCAGATCAAACCTCTCATCCAGCACATTAAGATGGCTTTACACTTTCAAACCACATTAAGAAAAATAAACACTGATGCTTACAGTCAATTTGCTTTCATTGTGATTTTTTTCTTTCTTTTTTCTTTTTATGAGACAGTGTCTCACTGTGTCAGCCAGGTTAGAGTGCAGCGGCATTATCATAGCTGATAGCAGCCTTGAATTCCTGGGCTCAAGTGATTCTCCTACCTTAGCCACCTGATTAGCTGGGACTACAGCCCTGTTAACACCTTGCCTGGCTATTTTTTTTTTAAGAGATGGGGGTGTTGCTATGTTGCCCAGGCTGGTCTCCAACTCCTGGGCTCAAGCGATCCTCCCACTCTGGCCTCCCAAAGTACTGGGATTACAGGCATACACCACTGCACCCAGCCTGGAATCTTTCTTTCTTTTTTTTTATTTTGAGACAGAGCCTCGCTTTGTTGCCCAGGCTAGAGTGAGTGCTGAGGCGTCAGCCTAGCTCACAGCAACCTCAAACTCCTGGGCTCAAGCAATCCTCCTGCCTCTGCCTCCCGAGTAGCTGGGCTACAGGCATGCGCCACCATGCCCGGCTAATTATTTCTATATATATTAGTTGGCCAATTAATTTCTTTTCTATTTATAGTAGAGACAAGGTCTCACTCTTGCTCAGGCTGGTCTCGAACTCCTGACCTCGAGCAATCTACCCGCCTCGGCCTCCCAGAATGCTAGGATTACAGGCGTGAGCCACCAAACCCGGCCTGGAATCTTTCTTAATGTATCATTTAGAAACAAAATAATATATATTGTTTCAAGCATCAGGTTATAAAAATAGATTGTCTTTTTTATAAAACTTAACACATTGTAAAATTTCAATCTATCCAAAAACAAAAACAATCTTTGTATTTTAAAATTAATATAAAGAATCCTATTTTACTGAAATAGAAACGCAAAGCTAACAAAAGTACATGCCTACTAAACTGGAGAGAGTAAAAATATAAATTACTATTACAGATTATACTGAGAGAAAAGTTATTTCAAGATCAATCTTTTTAAAAAATCACCTCTTTAGCAACTACCATACAAAAATAAAATCATTTTTAAAAACTCTAAGGGAGGATTTGCAAGAATGCATAATGAGAGTTTTCAGGTCTGACAAAATAGGGGAGGGTGATTCACAGTAGAATTTAGGGAACTACAGCTTAGTTACCATTTTAATAAATAAATAAAACTTCATTGGAACAGGGCCTCGCCCATTCCTTTACATACTGTCTGCTTTCCTGCTACAATACCAGAGTTGAGACAAAGACAGGTGGTCCACAAAGCTAAAAATGTTTACTATCTGGCCCTTTACAAAAAACTAAACTCCGATTTATAGCACTAGAATAGCTTTAGAAAGGAAAATTTCCAATACTCTAACACCTACTATGGTTATGCTAAATGTTGGAGATAAGACACTGAACAAAAATAATCTCTGCTCTCAGGGAGACTGCCATTTCTTGAAGAGTAACGTAATGTAATCATAAAAACAAATATATCTATATTAATGACAGCAAAATAAGTGCTATAAGGAAAAAGAACACAAGGAAAAGATGGAACTATGGCTTCATAGCAGAAAAGTAGAGGGAGAAAGGGGTATGTTATACAGGCCTATATTCTCTTAAAAGATGAGAAGTAAACTAGTTTTTTTTTTCTTTTAAAAGATGAGTATTTCAAGTATTTCAGGAATAGAGAGAGGAATGTATAAAAACCCTGAGACAGGAAGAAGTATGACTAGCGTAAAGAACTGGAAGGAGGTAAGCATGACTAGACAGCATTAAACCTGCAAAAGGTGTGGGTTGCAGTGGTTCGTGCCTGTGATCCTAGTTTGGGAGGCCAAGATGGGAGGCTCGCTTGAGGTCAGGAGTTCAAGGCCAGCCTGAACAACAGTGAAACCCTGTCTATAAAAAATAGGAAAATCAGCTGGGTGTGGTGGTACATGCCTGTAGTCCCAGCTACTTGGGAGAGGCTGAGGCAGGAGGATCCCTCAAGCCCAGGAGTTTGAGGTTGCAGTGAAGTATGCACTCTAGCCAGAGCGACAGAATGAGACCCTGTCTGAATAAACCTGCAGAAGGAAGATGAAGTGGAGTGACAAGCAAGGGGACAGGTCACACAAAACCTTATTGAAGTGGAGGGGACAGCATGGGCCAATTTGTCTCCACTCCTGCATGTTAAATAATCTTGTGGTCAGGAGCAGTGGCTCATGCCTGTAATCCTAGCACTCTGGGAGGCCGAGGCGGGCGGATTGCTTGAGGTCAGGAGTTCGAAACCAGCCTGAGCAAGAGTGAGACCCCCCCCTCCCCCCGTCTCTACTATAAATAGAAAGAAATTAATTGGCCAACTAATATATATAGAAAAAATTAGCCGGGCATGGTGGCACATGCCTGTAGTCCCAGCTACTTGGGAGGCTGAGGCAGCAGGATTGCTTGAGCCCAGGAGTTTGAGGTTGCTGTGAGCTAGGGCTGATGCCACGGCACTTACTCTAGCCTGGGCAACAAAGCAAGACTCTGTCTCAAAAAAAATAATAATAATAACAATCTTGCAAACTCCTCCAAGAACAAAGGCTGTCTTATTTACCTTTGGATCCACAGGGGTTGACAAAGTATGTAACTGTGCTCAATAATTAAAGTCTGAAATATACAACTGATCAGAAAATGGAGTGTCTTCCTTTTTAGATTATTTACAGCAAACATTTTAAGAGACACTGGTTTTCCCTTTTAATTCAGTAGACAGTGCCTGGAGTAGCTGTTCCGATTTAGTTAACTAAGTGAATTATCTAAATCACTAAAACTCTCATCTGTCAAATCAGAGAACAGGCCTAGGTGTTATCTAAGGTCCTCTACAGCTTTGTTTCTATCTAGCACTCATTTAATCAGCTCCAGACCTAGTTATTCCTCCATGTAGTCTCATAACATCATCATTAAGCCAAATAATCTAAAAATATAAGAGGCTTGGGCTCACCAGAAACAAGATATTCTAACTTTCCAATTTATGTGACTGACAGTGAACAGATTCCTGTTTTATCAGTTATTAAGGGCTTCATAATTTTCTGATTATTTGCTTTATACACTGAACATTACAAAGTTAGGAAAATTTTTTTCCAACTTAAAAAAAACAGGGAAGCAATCAAATTCACAAATGATCTTGAAAACTCAAAACTGAAAAATAATTCTTATGTTTGAGTCATCAGCCATTAAAGGGACACAAGTCAGGCACAGCAACTGCGGATCATCATTTTAAAATCAAGACTTCCAACTTAATTGTGATAGATTTTTTTTTCTTTTTTTGAGACAGATTCTCACTCTCTTGCCCGGGCTAGAGTGCTGTGGCATCAGCCTAGCTCACAGTAACCTCAAACTCCTGGGCTCAAGCGATCCTACTGCCTCAGTCTCCCGAGTAGCTGGGACTACAGGCATGTGCCACCATGCCCGGCTAATTTTTTCTATATATTTTTAGTTATCCAGCCAATTTCTTTTTATATTTTTAATAGAGACGGGTTCTCGCTCTTGCTCAGGCTGGTCTTGAACTCCTGAGCTCAAACAATCCTTAAAGGCGTGAGCCACTGTGCCCAGCCTTAATTGTGATAGATTTTTAAAAGTTGATGGAGTAAAAATACAAAAAATAAATTGAAGTAGAAATTTTCATTTGCTGGAATAGTCCAACTCATAACCCTAAAGAGTGAAGGACATAGTTATTCTACTCAAACCAGACCACCAACTGATTTCCTTCTTTCACTATGAACACTTTTGTCATATAAGCTCTTCTCTATACCCCTCCTTACTTAACACCTTGAAAAGTATTCATACATAGAATCTTGATGGACTTCCCTTTGAGAGCAATGATTCCTGAAGCAGAGATAACTGCACCCAGTCACTCACTCACACATACACACACACACACACACACAACACACACACACAGCATGTGGTTTGACAGAACATAAAAGTACATTACTGGCGTGGCATTGTGGCTCACGCCTGTAATCCTAGCACTCTGGGAGGCCGAGGCGGACGGATCCTTTGCGCTCAGGAGTTCAAGACCAGCCTGAGCAAGAGCGAGACCCTGTCTCTACTAAAAATAAGAAAATTACCCAGGCGTGGTGGTGTGCACCTGTAGTCCCAGCTACTTGGGAGGCTGAGGCAGGAGGATTGCTTGAGCCCAGGAGTTTGAGGTTGCTGTGAATGAGGCTGACACTATGGCACTCTAGCCTGGGCGACAGAGTTGAGACTCTGTCTCAAAAAATTAAATAAAATGAAAAACAAAACAAAACAAAAAAAACACTACATTACTACTTCAGACTTTCAGTTATTTCTTGACCAAGTCTTCATTACTATTTTCTGAGGGTAGATAGTATGTCTTAACATATTTAATGATTATTGGTTGGGTAAATTAAACATCCTGTTTGTTAAAAAAATTAATTAGACAGGATCAAACCACAGAACATTAGTGTTAGAAAGAATCTAATCCAATCCCTTCATTTAATTAAAATTGACAGGAAATTTAATTCAAAAAATTGAATTAAATTTCCACTAAATGTGATATATTCAAATCAAAATATGCTTTCTTCAAGAATTTTTTCAATGGATTTTTTTAAGAGATGGGATTCTTACTGTTGCCCAGGCTGGAACTCATGGACTCAAGAGATCCTTCCACTTCAGTTTTCCCAGTAGCTACAACTAGAGGTGCACACCAGCATACCTGATTTATTTTTTTAATTTTTTGTAAACAGGGAGCAATGTTGCCCAGGCTGGTTGCTAACTCCTGGCCTCAAGTGATCCTCCCTCCTCAGCTTCCCAAAGTGCTGGGATTACAGGCATGAGCCACTGTATTCAGCCAAATGGGGGAGGGGGAGCTTATTTATTTATTTATTATTATTTTTTATTTTTGAGACAGAGTATCACCTGTTGCCCAGGCTAGAGTGCCGTGGCCTTAGTCTAGCTCACAGCAACCTCAAACTCCTGGGCTCAAGCAATCCTTCTGCCTCAGCCTCCAGAGTAGCTGGTATACAGGCATGCACCACCATGTCCAACTAATTTTTCTATATATTTTTAGTTGGCCAATTAATTTCTTTCTATTTTTTTTTAGTAGAGATGAGGTCTCGCTCTTGCTCAGACTGGTTTCGAACTCCTGACCTTGAGCGATCCACCCGCATAAGGCCACTATGCCCGGCTGGGGGGGCTTTATAAATGGCAAAAAAATTAATAATTTCAAGACTACTTTGCTAATAAGTACCAAAAATTGGACGGGTGTGGTGGCTCACGCCTGTAATCGTAGCACTCTAGGGGGGGCGAGGCAGGAGGATCACTTGAGCTCAGGAGTTCAAGACCAATCTGAGCAAGAATGAGACCCAGTCTCAACTAAAAATACAAAAAAATTAACCGGGTATGGTGGCGTGAGCCTGTAGACCCAGCTACTTAGGAGGCTGAGGCAGGAGAGTGACTGGAGCCCAGAAGTTTGAGGATGAATTTGGATACGATGATGCTATTACAATTTAGCCCTGGCAACAATGGAGACTGTCTCAAAACAAACAAATAAAAATACTGACCTAGAACTGGTTTTCCCAAACACTGTGGCCATTTTTGCTACCATGCCCCATCCCAAATAAGATGTCATTCATCCTCAGGGTATAGACTTATTTGCAAGGACAATGTAGAGGATTATTACATTTGTCAAGTTATTAAGATCTATGGTTCTTAATATCCTCCAGAAGGCTTTATGTGAAAAATAAAACTAGATATCCAAATTCTTATAAGACAGGTATTTATTGAACTCTATTTTATATACTTAAAAACAAAGAAGGTTGGTGTCTTTGATGTGTCTAACAGGAACCCTAACTGCTAGTGTTCTATCCTCCTGCTACCTTAATCTCTCAGGACACCTGAAAAAAATAAACTGGAAGCAGCAGCCATCTATGTTAGGGCCATCTGCAGAGATGTGCCATACTTGGGCCACTCCTCGGGGCTGGGGGGAAAATAATTCTCCACTCCAACTTTTTCAATAACTTTACTGAGGTATAATAAACATAAAAAATTCACCCATTTTGACTGTACAAAAATTCAATGATTTTTAGTAAATTTATAGAGCAGTGCAACCATCACCACAATCACACTTTAGAACATTTTCATCACCCCAAAGTACCCCTCACAGTAAATTCTATTTTTATTCACAGCCCTAGGCAAACACTAATCTGCTTTCTTTGTTCCTATACATTTACTATTTCTGGATATTACACATAAATGGAATCATGGAATGTGTCATCTTCTATGCCTGGCTTTTCTAACTTAGCATAATGTTTCTGTGGTTCTTCCATGTTGTAGCATGTGTCAGAATTCACTCCTTTTTATTACTGAGTAAGTATTCTATTGGTGGACAATACCACATTTGTTTAACTACTCATCATTTCATGAATATTTGGATTGTTTCCACTCTTTGGCTATTGAGAATGCTTCCGGAAAAAATGCTACACAAGTTTACCACATTAGGCCGGGCGCAGTGGCTCACGCCTGTAATCCTAGCACTCTGGGAGGCTGAGGCGGGCGGATTGCTCGATGTCAGGAGTTCGAAATCAGCCTGAGCAAGAGCGAGACCTTGTCTCTACTATAAATAGAAAGAAATTAATTGGCCAACTAATATATATAGAAAAAATTAGCCAGGCATGGTGGCGCATGCCTGTAGTCCCAGCTACTCAGGAGGCTGAGGCAGAAGGATTGCTTGAGCCCAGGAGTTTGAGGTTGCTGTGAGCTAGGCTGACACCATGGCACTCTAGCCGCGGCAAAAGAGTGAGACTGTCTCAAAAAAAAAAAAAAAAATAGTCTTATACTTTTATAAAATAACTATAGAACCTACAAATATATAATTCATATATACTATTGGAAAGCCCTACAAATTCTTCAATTTATTGTAATTACTCCTCTGAATCTTAAAAGAAAATTTTACTTTTACCATATTCCCTAAAAATGCCCTTAATAAGACATGATATTTCACACTTTTAACAAACTCTAGCTCTGAAATGAAATAAATAGAGAGGTAATGTAAAGGTTTTTTTCTTTGCTATTATAAATGGTAAATCTTAATTGAAAAGAAAACATATACAGATAGACTATGGTGAGCTAAAATAATTTTTCCGAGCAAAGAAAAGAAATTTAAAATTCACACCAACTGAAAATTTAGTTTTTAGAGTGTGGCCGTTAAGGCCAGGTATAATAATAACTTTCATTATTTTCTTATATAAAAACCATGATAAAAAATGTTTATTCTATTACGAAGTCATTGCAAATCTTCAGGAAAAAGGTCTCAGTACTAATAGATAAGATATATTAGCAGTTTATGTACAAATAACTATCTCCTCCCTCAGATAAACAGTTTAAGAGGAAGAAAATTCAGTATTATTCCAACTTTTCTATGCTTACCACATTGTGGGCTTGAACAAAAAGATACATGCCTTGAAGGACATTTAACAAAACATCCTCCTACAGCAATGCTTTCATTATTTAAATGGTACGTGACAGATTATGTTACCCTATTTATTTATTGACTAAGTCTAATCATATTTCCTCAGTTGGCATCAATATAGCTTCTATTTACGTTCGTTTAACACTGGATATTTATTCAAAGGTCTTCCATATTTGATTTTCTATCACAGAGTTTTGAGTTTAAATGAAATTTATTGTTTTTTATGGTAGATTGCATAAGGATAAAGAAATAAAAAATCTTAATGAGAGCTAAATTCATTTCATTTGTGAATCTCGTTAACAAGCCAAATAATTTACTTTTTATTTCAAGGAAACAGAACATTTTGTAATTAAGTGTTCCACAGCAATGAATTAAGATCCAAAATGACCTAAAGGTATTTATCAAAAATTGGTCAAGTTATCACCTTTTCTGGCACATAGCTTTTATTTTTATCTTTTGTAGTTTTCACTTGATTTAAAACACACCTGGAGATAACATTGTTTTTAAGAAACACTGTTTTCCCAAAGTTTAAAGTGCCTATTATTTGAAAAACATTTTAAATTACACATACCAAAAAATGTAGAAAATATAGATAACTTTATTTGGAGATAACCAATTACAAACTATAAACTTCCTAAGAGCAGAGACCACCTGTCTACTTTGCTTACAGTTTTATTCATCCAACAAATATTTATTATGCATCTTCCATATAACTGGACCATGTTCCAAGCAATGAAAATACATCAATAAACAAAACAGATAAAAATCTCTGCCTCTTTAGAACTTACATTCTAACAAGGGGAGACAAACAATAAACAAAATTACTAAGTAAAATATAGGCCAGGTACGGTGGCACACACCTGTAAGCCTAGTGTTTTGGGAAGCAGAGCAAGGAGGATTGCTTGAGGCCAAGAGTTCAAAACCATCCTGGGCAATAATGAGACCTCACCTCTACAAAAAATTTAAAAAGTAGCTGAGTATAGTGGTGCATACCTGTAGTCCCAGCTACCACAGTGGCTGAGGCAGGAGGATCATTGGAGCCTAGGAGTTCGAGACTGCAGTGAGCTATGATGACACCACCACACTCTAGACGGGGCAACAGAGCAAGACCCTGTCTCACAAAAAAAAAAAAAAAAGTAAAATATAAAGTATGTTAGAGGATGATAAGCTAGTGAAGCAGGATGGTGTGCACAGGGGTGCAATTTTAAATAGGGTAGCATGCTCACACCTGTACTCCTAGCACTCTGGGAGGCCAAGGCGGGTGGACAGCTCAAGGTCAGGAGTTCGAAACCAGCCTGAGCAAGAGCAAGACCCAGTCTCCACTAAAAATAGAAAGAAATTAATTGGACAACTAAAAATATATAGAAAAATTAGCTGGGCATGGTGGCACATGCCTGTAGTCCCAGCTACTCAGGAGGCTGAGGCAGTAGGATTGCTTGAGCCCAGGAGTTTGAGGTTGCTGTGAGCTAGGCTGATGCCACAGCACTCACTCTAGCCTGGGCAACAAAGTGAGACTCTGTCTCAAAAAAGATAAATAAATAGCATGGTTGGCCTTGCTGAGAAGGGAAGTGACGAAATGAGCCATAAGATAGATTTAAAAAAGATCAGTTTAGGTAAAAGTCCTAAGGCAAGACCAGGCCTAGAGTATTCAAGGAACTGCAAATTCCATGTGGCTAGAGCTAAAAAAGTAGCAGGATATGAGTTGAGAGGTCAAGTGGGGGGCAGACAGAAGGGAGCAGATCATAAAAAGCTTGAAAGCCACTGAAAAAACTTTGGTTTTACTTTGCTTAAAATGGGAGTCATTATCAGAGTTCTGAGCAGAGAATTGACATGACCTAACTAAACTGGATCACTCTGGCTGCTAAGTTCAAAACAGATGGTGAGGCAAGAATGGAAACAGGGAAAACTAGGAAGCAACTCCAATAGTTCACGCCAGAGATGCTGGTGGTTTGGACCAAAATGAGAGAGGTGAAGGTAAGATGCTATTCAGATTCTGGATATATTCTCAAGGTGGAGCAAACAGGATTTCCCGACTAACTGGATGATGTTAAGGCAAAAAAAAAAAAAAAAAAAAGTCAAGGATAACTCTAAGGGTTTGTGGTTGAAGGCAAGAACTAAGGAAAGTTGAAGAGATGGTTTGAGAGGAAAAATCAGAAGTTCAGATTTGGACATTATTCAGTATATTTATTAGATATCCAAGTGGAGATGCCCAGTAGGCAATTGAACAAATAAACCATTTTGGAATTCAGGGATGAGATCTGGGCTAGAGATATAAATGAGATTGGTTAAGTACATAAATAGTATTTAAAGCCATGAGATTAGATGAGATCATCAATGAGTATAAAGACAAGAGCTTCAAGTACTGAATTGGGTACCCCAATGTTAAAAGAAAGAAAGAGAGGCTGAGCGCGGTGGCTCACGCCTGTAATCCTACCACTCTGGGAGGCCAAGGCGGGAGGATTGCTTGAGGTCAGGAGTTCGAACCCATCTCTACTATAAATAGAAAGAAATTAATTGGCCAACTAATATATATAGAAAAAATTAGCTGCGCATGGTGGTGCATGCCTGTGTCCCAGCTGCTCAGGAGGCTGAGGCAGTAGGATCGCTTGAGCCCAGGAGATTGGGGTTGCTGTGAGCTAGGCTGACGCCATGGCACACACTCTAGCCTGAGCAACAAAGTGAGACAAAGGAAAGGAAAGGAAAAAGGAAAGGAAAAGAGAAAGGAAAAGAGAAAGGAAAGGAGAGAAAGAAAAGAAAGAAAGAAAAGAAAGAAAGAAAGAAGAAAAATAAGCATCACAAAGGATGCTGAGAAGGTATAGCCAGCCAGTGAGATAGGAGGAAAAACAAGGGTGTGGTGCCCTAGAAACCAAATGAAGAAATTGTTTCCAGAAATAAAGAATAGTCGCCTGGGCCAACTGCTCTAGTAAGATGAGAACTAAGAACTGATTACTGAACATCCTCGACTCCTAGCAAGGCCAGGCACATACTCATCACAATAAATATGTATTAAATGCATACACAAAGAAAGATATTATAATTATTATTTAATTTTTTCTTAGGTATTTCTGAAAATACACCATGCTAAGTATATTAATGGAAAATCAACTGTCAAATTCATAATTCTTTTAGAAAAAATTTTGGTTCTGATCTTTCAGACTATCATAGTTAAAGTTGGGAATTATCATTGCTTTTACATATAGTTATTATAGCATTACTTGTCTTCTACTTGGCAACAATGGAAAACCTCCCAACGCTACACAAAGTAGAGCAGTGGACAGGGGATTATCACCTCATCTATTGCTCGCTTTCTCTTTCTGAGCCTCCATATTTTCATCTGTAAAATGAATCTTCATATGTTCTTCCCTCTTCTTCCCTTTAAGAATGCCCTTTTCCTCTCACTTAAATCTAAAACAGGTTCAGCTCCTGTAAACTTCTCCTTGGAGACTTTCCAGGTTCTCTAGTCCCATTCATCTCCTCCTTCTCTGAATTCCAATTTAACTATTTACTTTTACTGATGTAGATTATTGGTTGTTTGGTCCTACCTTCATACTGCCTTGAATGTTCTCTTAACTATTTTATGTTTGTCTTAAGTACCCGCAAGTACCAGAAAATCTTTAAGTATATACTTGTTTTGCTTACAATATCTACTACAACAATGAAATTATAGAAACAATAGGAATTAATGATTTCATGGGGCAAATTAAGAATCAGTAAGTCTCGGCCGGGCGCGGTGGCTCAAGCCTGTAATCCTAGCTCTCTGGGAGGCCGAGGTGGGCGGATCGTTTGAGCTCAGGAGTTCGAGACCAGCCTGAGCAAGAGCGAGACCCCATCTCTACTATAAATAGAAAGAAATTAATTGGCCAACTAATATATATAGAAAAAAAAAAAAAATTAGCCGGGCATGGTGGCACATGCCTGTGGTCCCAGCTACTTGGGAGGCTGAGGCAGCAGGATTGCTTGAGCCCAGGAGTTTGAGGTTGCTGTGAGCTAGGCTGACGCCACAGCACTCACTCTAGCCTGGGCAATAAAGTGAGACTCTGTCTCAAAAAAAAAAAAAAAAAAAAAAAAGAATCAGTAAGTCTCTCGGCCTTAGTGCCATCTTTGTAGAAACCTCCACGCCATGAGAGCCAAGTGAAGGAAGAACCAAATCCACAGGCTGAAGCCCAAAAGAAGAAAGAAGAGGCAGAGATCCAAGTAAACCACTTGTTTGTGCACATGTGAAGGCCACAAGATCAAAAACATGGAATGCCAGAGTCCGAGGACGCTAGTACAAGTTGTTGGACTGCATGCTACTGTCTAGAACTTGCTTCTCAGTGGATCTAGAACTTCAAGGTTATCCGATCGCCAAGGCCACCTCTGAGAGAACCATCTTGCTCATACCAAAACAGTCCCTTACTGGGCCTTTGCCCTGGACCTGACATACTGGACTAGTTCTGTTCTCAGTTGTGTCCAAGTGTAACAAGTACACAATAAATCACCTGCTGTTTCAGCTGAAGAATCAAAAAAGAAAAAAAAAAAAAGAATCAGTAAGAAAGACTTCAGTTAGTTCCTCCAAACACTGAAGATACCACTTTCTGGCCCGGGCGCGGTGGCTCAAGCCTGTAATCCTAGCTCTCTGGGAGGCCGAGGTGGGCGGATCGTTTGAGCTCAGGAGTTCGAGACCAGCCTGAGCAAGAGCGAGACCCCATCTCTACTATAAATAGAAAGAAATTAATTGGCCAACTAATATATATAGAAAAAAATTAGCCGGGCATGGTGGCACATGCCTGTAGTCCCAGCTACTTGGGAGGCTGAGGCAGCAGGATTGCTTGAGCCCAGGAGTTTGAGGTTGCTGTGAGCTAGGCTGACGCCACAGCACTCACTCTAGCCTGGGCAATAAAGTGAGACTCTGTCTCAAAAAAAAAAAAAAAGATATCACTTTCTGTAAGACAGCCATGCTACAGATAGATTATTTAAAAAAGACATATAGGTTTAAAAAATCTAGTACCTGACAGTTAGTTTTAAGATCATTTCTCCTGGCAGACATACCAATAATGATTGGTTTTAACTGATGACTGATTTACTCGCTCAGTTAACAGATAATACTATGCTCTCTGAAGAGCAAGTCAAGTACTAGGCTAGACACTGTAAGCCATATGGTTCCCCTGGCCCACCTGCCTAAACTTAGCAGAGGAGCTTGTGAAAATGTAGGTACCCGGGCACAAATCAGAGTCAAGTAATCAGAATTGTTGAGGGAGAGTCTAGGATTTCAAATTTTAATAAGTTCTTCAGGTGATTCCCCTATGCATTAAAATTGTAGCACTAAGGGATGCAAAGACAAATAATTAAGACAAAGTCTCTGCCTTCAGTACAACTGTAATATAGTAAAGGGATAAATGTACACCTAGCACCAGATATAATAAAACTCTCTTGCAGCTAGGCAATAATAAAGGCTTCATGGAGAAGATAGGTGAGTTTTAAGTTCAGATGAGTTGGGAAAATGCACTTATAACTGAGAGAAATTGAAAGGAAAAAAACAAAAAGGTTTCATACAGGGAACATAACAGAGTGGTAAAGCATCAGCTTAGGCTAGAATGTGCAAGTCCTGTCAACTACAATCAAGCCATTGCTTGAGCAGTAGGGTAGGGCAAGGGCAGGAATTCATCTTCAGCCCTAAGAAGGGCTAGACCTAAGTAAGGGAAGAAGGAAACTCACCTTCTCTTTCCTTGCTCAGCTATGTGAACCATCAATTTCTAGTCCCTTCCATGAACTCATAGTATAATCTAAGGATGATGACCACCCAACCTCCACCCAATGGAGACAGGGCAGGTGTGTAGATTTCCATTCACATTCCACACTAAAATCACAAGTCTAACTTTGGCCTAAACTATTTCGAATCACTTAACCCTTGACCTCTGGACTACATGACTGCCACCTTTCATTACCCTCAATTCTTGGATTTTGTTCCTGATTTCCCTCTATCACCCAATTGCAAAATACTAGCAATGGAAGAAACATCTAATTAAAATTCTCCATGGTGGCCGGGCGCGGTGGCTCATGCCTGTAATCCTAGCACTCTGGGAGGCCGAGGTGGACGGACTGCTCAAGGTCAGGAGTTCGAAACCAGCCTGAGCAAGAGCGAGACCCCATCTCTACTATAAGTAGAAAGAAATTAATTGGCCAACTAACATATATAGAAAAAATTAGCCGGGCACGGTGGCGCATGCCTGTAGTCCCAGCTACTCGAGAGGCTAAGGCAGGAGGATTGCTTGAGCCCAGGAGTTTGAGGTTCCTGTGAGCTAGGCTGATGCCACGGCACTCACTCTAGCCTGGGCAACAAAGCGAGACTCTGTCTCAAAAAAAAAAACAAAAAACAAAAAGCCAAAAAAACAAAAATTCTCCATGGTAAAAAGGAAAGCTAGGTGCCAGCTGGAACCTAGTTTCAGAACCTAGATTTCCTAACTGCCTGCAAATTACCTTCCAGCATCCCACAATGCATCTTAAATTCTAGCTCTTAAGCAAAGTCCAAATTACCCTATTGACTTAATAGAGCCAAAGGCATTAAACCATGACCTCCTACTCATATAACTCTAGGAGGTTACTTTTCACATCATATTCAAAATAAACAGCACCCCTGTATATTACAAATCCAAAATACTATCAGAATAGATTCAGGAGTTACAAGCCATATGCCACTTACATGTTTCAACAAGTACCCTAGAGGTCAAGATTTATTAACATATTAATACTTTCTATGCAAAGGAAGGGTCCAACAACTTACAATGATTACTGTGGCTTTCTAAAACAAATATTTCAGGTTTCATGAAGCTGTACTGGGTAATACCAGCCCTGGACCACAAAACAGACACCATTAGCTTTTTGGATGAATATTTGGTTTTGGACTGTGTTTCAGCACTTCATCTTTATCCAGTCATTGTGCCGAATGCTTGTAATTGCCAAAAAGAATCCATTTCTCATCACATGTAACAATAATGTGTAGAAGAGGTTTGCCTTTCTTGACAGCAAAGAAAGGCAAGCTTCCAGAGGATTTCTCTTCTGACACTCATTTAATTTACCCAGAACTCATCTACCCAGCTTCTTTTTTTGTTTTGTTTTGAGATAGAGTCTACACCTGTTGCCTGGGATACAGTGCCATTGCATCAGCCTAGCTCACAGCAACCTCAAACTCTGGGGCTCAAGCAATCCTTCTGCCTCAGCCTCCCGAGTAGCAGGGACTACAGGCATGCACCACTGTGCCCAGCTAATTTTTCCTATATATTTTTAGTTGGGCAATTAATTTCTTTCTATTTTTAGTAGAGACAGGGTCTCGTTCTTGCTCAGGTTGGTTCTGAACTCCTGACCTTGAGTTATCCGCCCACTTGGGCCTCCCAGAGAGCTAGGATTACAGCCTTGAGCCACCACGCCCAGCCTACTCAGCTTCTTTACCTTGCTGATTTGTTTCAAATGGTCCAATATTGTTGGAATAGTAATATCAAACCTTGCTACTAATTCAGGAATAGGTTGAGATGGATTCACTGTCACTATAAGCTTTCAGTTCATCATTATCCACTTTGGTCTCAGGTCACCCACATGGTTGGTTCATTTTCACGATTAAAATCACCAGAATGGAACTTTTCAAACCAGCCACATACTGTGTCTCTTTACTAGCCACATCCTTTCCAAACACTTCGTTGACATTTTGAGCTGTCTGTGCTGCACTGGTTCCACGACAGAACTCATGTTCGAAAATAACACAAATTTTTTTTACTTATCCATGGTTTCACGAAAATTGCTCTAAAAAAAATCTGAAAGATAATCACAAGCCACAACGTGCGTTTGAAAGACTGAGGGTGTACCTTTACAATAAAAATAAAACAAGAAGTATCAAAGTGAAATGTCAGATACCAACTGTCAAACTTAGTACTTAAGGAAATCAGACATTTCATACTTAAATAACCAAATAAAAGTAACTGCATCATCTTCCGGTTTTGAAGCCGCTTATTTTAAAATATTAACTAGCCCAATAAATCTGTCTCTTATCAGCATGGTCTTACCACAGAACTTCTTAACGGAAGCTGAAAAGTCTTAAGCTGTTTTTCTTTTTTTTTGAGACAGAGTCTCACTTTGTTGCCCATGCTAGAGTGAGTGCCGTGGCGTTAGCCTAGCTCACAGCAACCTCAAACTCCTGGGCTCAAGCAATCCTCCTGCCTCAGCCTCCCGAGTAGCTGGGACTACAGGCATGCGCCATCATGCCCAGCTAATTTTTTCTATATATATATATTAGTTGGCCAATTAATTTCTTCCTATTTGTAGTAGAGACAGGGTCTCGCTCTTGCTCAGGCTGGTTTCGAACTCCTGACCTCAAGCAATCCACCCGCCTCGGCCTCCCAGAGTAGCTAGGATTATAGGCGTGAGCCACCGCGCCCGGCCATTAAACTGTTTTTCAAAAAGTATATTATCAGATTGCCATTTTAAAACTCTATATATAGCTATGTGCCACATAATGACATTTCAGAAAATGATGGTGGCCCCATAAGATTACAATACCATATTTTTAAAGTACCTTTCCTATGTTTATTAACACAAATAGTTACTACTGTGTTACAACTGCCTATACTATTCAGTAGAGTAACATGCTGTATAGGCCTAGGAGCAATATAGCTTAGGTGTACCATCTAGGTTTGTATAAGTACACTCTATGATGTTCCAACAATGATGAAATCACATAATGACACATTTCTCAGAATCCCCATAGTTAAGTGATGCTAAACAATGTATGTATGACCAGTATATGTAAACCTTAAAGAACTACTCAGCTGAAACAATGTAATTTTTAAAAATGTTTATGAAGTGGCACAGACAGGAAATGATTTAGTTACTAAACTTCCACCCTGTTGCATGAACAACCCTACCCATTTGATGGCCAAAACCAAAATTAAGGGGAGGGAAAAAGGTAATTACTATTCCCTGAAAGCTACCTTTAATCAGATAAAAATATTTTTACCTTTTCCATTGTATCATATAAAGTTCAACTTACTTTGCCCCTAAAACTTTTTTTTAGAGACAGGGTCTCACAGTGTTGCCCAGGCTAAAGTGCAGTGGCTTGATCATAGGTCACAGCAACTTCAAACTCCTGGGCCCAAAAGATCCTCCCACCTCAGCCTCCTGAGTAGCTGGAACTACAGGCATGACACTATGCCTGCCTAATTTTTTTGATTTTTTTTTTTGTACTAACAGAGTCTCACTCTGTTGCTCAAGGTGCTCCTGAACTCCTGGCCTCAAGCAATCCTCCCATCTCAGCCTCCCAAAGTGCTAGGATTACAGATGTGAGCCACCACACGCCTGGCTTCCCATAAAACTTTAATCTCATCAAAAACAAACCTTAAATCAGCAAGAAAAAATCCAATAACCCTATTAAAAAGTGGGCAAAGGACTTGAACAGAAACTTTTCTAAAGAAGACAGAAGAATGGCCAATGAACATATGAAAAAATGCTCACCATCTCTAATCATCAGGGAAATGCAAATCAAAACTACAATGAGATATCACTTAACTCCAGTGAGAATGGCCTTTATCAAAAAGTCTCCAAATAACAAATGCTGGCATGGATGTGGAGAGAGAGGAACACTCCTACACTGCTGGTGGGACTGCAAACTAGTTCAACCTCTGTGGAAAGCAATATGGAGATACCTTAAACCGATACAAGTGAATCTACCATTTGACCTGGCAATCCCATTACTGGGCATCTACCCAAAAGATCCAATGACACTCTACAAAAAAGACACCTGCACTCGAATGTTTATAGCAGCACAATTCATAATCGCAAGGCTGTGGAAACAGCCCAAGTGCCCATCAATCCAAGAATGGATTAATAAAATGTGGTATATGTATACCATGGAGTACTATTCAGCTCTAAGAAACAACGGTGATATAGCACATCTTATATTTTCCTGGTTAGAGCTGGAACCCATACTACTAAGTGAAGTATCCCAAGAATGGAAAAACAAGCACCACATATATTCACCAGCAAACTGGTATTAACTAAGCAGCACCTAAGTGGACA
>VSMD01056736.1:0-21406 GCA_008750895.1 Mirza zaza
AACCTCTGTGGGAATGATGCAGATAAAATGGTCAGGGAATGAGAGGAGCAGGAGTCAGAAGAAATGGAGGCCAGAAGTGCTGAGTAGATAAGGCAGTCACTGTCCCCTGCCTAGAGCCTCTGTGACAACACTTTAAACACATGTTAGGTAAATAGCGAATTCACCTAGTACCCATAGGCTGAAATTTCTGTAAACACAGACACACACAGAGAGAGAAAATGAAGGCAGCAAATCACATGACATTAATAAACCTTCTGGTCACTTCCTTAAGAGGAATCAGGCCAGAGACCAACATCACTCAGGATTCTTCTCAGAAATTGTGGGCCCTTCTTTCCATATCTGTCATATTAAGGAAGGTGGAATGGCTGGCCGCAGACATCCCTTCAGCTCTAATCTTCTACCTCTTTCAGATAGTCCCACCTGTGAGGAATTAGGCTAGACATAGGGTACAGTTTCCATTCCCAAGTGGTCATGTTCCCAAATCCAACATTTGGGGCCTTTAGTAGAGGAGTGACACATTTCTGAGATTTTCCAACAGGGAATCACCTAATGGGGGGATAAAACCCTCTTCTAATTAAACAGCTCTTAAGCAAATTCATTTACATATGATTTGACATTGTTAATAAAAATGAATTAAATTACCTCTGTGCTGGGGCAGCAGTGCTTCACTGCAATCAGAGCACCAGAGGACCAACATGAAATGAAATATTATTCTAGGTTCTCTATCAACACAAAGTAGACTCCAAGAATAGGGTATGGAGGACTATCAAGACAAACTGGGGAAAGGGGGGTGGGCATGAGTTCAAATGTTGGAAAGGGAAGTTCAAGTCCACTTGCTGGAAATCACGAAGTGGTCCAGAAGCTGACCACTGCTCACTAACCAATCCCTTGATAATCATCCTATTCTCGTGCATACCATTTGCCTTGATGTGGGGCTTATAGTAGGTAATTCTGGTTTTGTTCCAAAATCTTTTTTTTTCAAAATGGTAGAAATTAGTAAAATAACCAGCACCATTTGAACTGAAACTCAATGTCAAAAGTTCAAGTTCAAACTTGGGCAATCGGTAATCCTTTTTAGGAGTTCGAATGATCTAGCCTTAACGATGCTGGTGAGCATTTAATGAAGTCATACTATGTGCTGGACACAGTCTTATTAACTCCTCTTAACAACAAAAGGAGGTTTATTATTATTACAATGATCAAAGCAGTATGGTGTAGAAGTCAGAGCATAGCCCTGGAGTAAGACCTCCTGGCTTCAGATTCTGGTTCCACCAATTTCTAGCTTTGTGACAGGAGGCAAGATGGACATAAGGCAAGATGGACATAATTGCACCTACCTCACGTGCTGCTGGGAGAGTTATTAAGTTAATAAATATAAAGAGCTTTTAGCACAACCTGACATGCAGCAAAGTGCCCAATAAATGTGAGCCATTGTGAGTAACTCCATATTAACCATTAAGCACAAGAAAGGACAAAAAATTTGCCCAAAGTCACTCAGCCAGGAAACAGTAGAGCAAGAGTGAAATGAACCACTACACTCCACAATCTCTTGCTGCATTTAAGGAAAACTGACACTGCACAAAAGCTACATTTGTTGTTACTGTTGCTGATCACAAAGTGCAAGCCTAGAAATACATTTGGTTTCGTGGGTGCTCCAATATTTTTATTTGCATGCCAATTTCTCTTCATTAATTATCATGGCTGGGGACGCTTTCCAAGTGGCCTAGAATTGATGTCAGAAGTTCAAATTATGGAGAAATGTTTCTTTAAGGAACTGCACATTGGGCATAGATATCAGCTAGTCTTAACAGATTACCAAAGAGCAGCTTTTCCAATGTTCAGTTTATGTCAGAGTGGATAAATTCAGAGGGCTTTGAGATGCCCTTAAAAAAAAGGAAAAAGAAAAAGAAGATCCTCAGCTCAGAGAAAAACTGGCGTAAAATAAACGTTCTGTAGAGCATGTGATTGATGTCAGTCAAAGTGTAAGACAGCAAAGCAAAGCAAGGCTACGCTTCCTCCACCTACGAAGGAAACTAGGGGAAATTCATACAGCAAGAGGAAAGTGAATTTGCTGGAGGACAGGGAATAGCTGGATTAGTCCTGGTTTTGCAGAATCTTAAATGAAGCAAATAAACAATGATCACTCCCACAAATTATATTTTCCTCCCAGGAACTTTTTCTTCTGTATCTCTATTTTCTGGCAAGTGAAACAAGAAGCAAAGATCTGAAATGCCCTCAAAGGGATATTTCTCTTGCTTCTAAAAAAAAAAACAATACAGGAAAGGCATTTGCTTAAAACTACTCTGCAACAGAACGCTTCAGGTTGTGAGTTTGAATGGCTTCAGCTCATTTCTTAGAGCCGGTTATATGACTGATTCATTACTGCCACCACCCCCACCACTCCCCAGCTTTGCCTTCCACTCCATCTCATGTCTCATTAGGCAGCGCCCGCCATGGCAACTCAGAGTGCAAGTCAGCACAGCATCCTGAGCCCCGCCATAAATGTCACCTGGACCTAGATTATACTCATTCTGAATTTAGGATCTTAAATCAGAAGTCAAGGCTCACCACTCCCCAAAAGCAGTTCCTTATTAACCCCACTTTGTCTCCAATCCATATCACAAATTGAGAGCCACGCTTCCCTCCTCAGTCTTCTCCACCCCATGCACGTTGAGGGCAACAGTAAAACTGCTCCACCAGCGGGTAAGTGTAACCCATCTCTCATTTTACAATTAATAATTTGATCCCTTGCCTGACTTATTAACAAGAACTTAGCTGTGCTTGTCTTCCTCACTTAAGATGTGCCCCTTGGGGTTCACACAGTACAGAAATGATCTTCCTAGAGTCTTTATTTAAAGGTCAACCACTCAAGTCTATTTGAGCCACTACTGTCATGCTTCTTGTTACCACAAAGTGTCACTGTTGGAAGCCAAACCTATGCAGTCCAGTGTTCGCCTGCTGCTGCTAAGAACCCTTGCTATGCTATACATTCCCAGACAGGCTGCTCTGGTTCTTTGAGGGAAAAGAAATCCCCACCCCACCCCCTCCTCATTGCCTAATGAGGCCAAGACAGCCAACATTGCAGTTTTTACCATTCAGCTCTGTTCTGTCAATATCCACACAGAGAATTGACCAGCTCAGAAATGAGTGAGTTAAGACAATCAACCCACATGCACTGCTGGCACTACAAAGTCATGAACATAGAGTGGGTAAGGCATTAGGCCCAAATAATGCAGTCTACCACATCACCAGAATAAACCATCACTCCGTGACCAAGCATGACCATGCAGAAGAGGGAGGTCTACCTATCCAAGTAGATGCCTCATGTTTGGTCAACTCAACATTGTATATTAGTAGGAATTTGCACAAGGCTTAGATACTATAACTAAAACATTCATAACCTTTTCCATTTTTACAGTCTATTTATTTCTAAAAGTTATTTGAAACCATCCCTAGGAGAATAATCTCAAACACAATAAAAATTTAAACAAGAACCAGATGATAATGGCCGGTAAGGGGATAATTGCTTTAGAAATCCTAGGCTATGTTTGGTCCTGCAATTGAGCTCCAAATTAGACTTGAACTTCCTGGCAGCCAAGGCAAAGAGGGAAACCCAATGGCTCATATATTTCCCATTGTCTCGTAAAAGGACAAGATTCACTTCATTGTAATAGGTTAACATTTTCCTACCTCTAAGAGCTGAGAATGTTAATGTGGGGTAATAATAATTTGGTCCATTACAAATAAATATTTTAAAATTTTAAATTAATATAGAACATGAGGTTTTAGACAGGGTAATCATATAGTTTGTCACATAAACCAGCACACTTTTGAGAGTGAAATGGGGACTGTTAATAATGATATTGGGACAATGATTTTAATTAGAACTATTTCAAAACTGGGCTATATGCTAACCCCAGCTCTAGAACACGTGTGTTCAGCACAATATGCTATTTCTTTTCAAAAGACATTCTCAAAAATTAGGTGTAAACCCAATAAAAATCTGTTAGGCACTTACCTTGAAGATGAGGAAGTTTTAATTGCTTTTAAATAGTCATCTTAAGAATATGGACATTTATCCAGCATTAGGACCAATTCAGATGGCTCCATACATCTATCTAGGAACCCATAAATATCGCTCTCTATATTTTTAAAGTACAAAGTGGCTAGACCTTTCCCAATTGCCATTTCCTCTTGAACAAATGTGGACAAACTTTTCTCCATGTTTAAAGCCTAATATTAGGAGAATTGTCTTCAGTTTCTTAATATAAATGGCCTGCTAATAAAATGTTTCCAAAAGTCACATTGTAGCCCACTCTGGAAAAGTAGAGACTGCCTAAATATTTATGAATTACATTAAAAATCCAAGCTAATTCTTCAGCCCTAAGCTAGCTGCAATGGCCTGAATGTTTGTATCTTCCCAAAATTCAAATGTTGAAATCCAAACTCCCCATACGATAGTATTAGAATAAAGGCCTCTGGAAGGTAATTAGATCGTGAGAGTGGAGCTCTCATGGATGGGACTAGTGCCCTTATAAAAGAATCCCCAGAGAGGGGATTCTTCACCTTAGTTCCACCAGGTAAGGACCTGAGAAGTCCTCATTCTGCAACCCAGAAGAGGGTCCTCACCAGAACCCAACTATACTGGCACCCTGATGTCAACATCCAGCCTCCATAACTGTGAGAATAAACTTAGTATATGGTGCTTTGTAATAGCAGCCAGAAATGACTAAGATAATTGCATTCCAACTTCTTTACATAAATTAAATTTTATTTAATTAGACAAATGCTGCAATAATAATGGATAACAGTTATTGAACACTTACTATGTTCCAGGCACAGGACCAGATACTTTACCTACATTTTCTCACTTAACTCTCACTACAATCCTAGAAGGTATTGTTACCTCCATTTTACAGATGAGGACACTGAGGATGAGAGAAGCTAAGCAATGTGTCCATTGCTGTGTGCATGGTAAGTGGCAAGATTAGGATTCAAACTCAAGTCTGCCTGATTGAGGAGCTTAACCTCTTAACCACTGCACTTGCTCCTCAATCATCTTTCACCCCTTCTGATCCAGCAGGAAGTAGCTTAGAAAAAAAAATGTTCAAGGGACAAGACTCACAAGGGAGAATAGAAGACATCCTATCAACCCTTTTGTCTTCCTGCGAGAAAGGTCCCAGAGAAGGGCTTCCTAAGGGCTAACCCAAGAGGTGACCTCAGCGTCTGCACCACCTTTACCACACAGGAGCTCTTGGTGACCCTGCTCCAAGCCAAATTCTCTCCTTTCTTCCAATGACAGAGGCATTTTCCAAGGTCAAGGCTAGGAACTTGTCCTTAGAAATATTTATTGTTTATGAGTTGGACCAAAGAAACACTTTGGGAAGGTAATGCAGTTAGAGAATTAAATTACAGAATACTGAAAAGGTCAGGTTCTTAGGAGGAGGTTTGCTAAGATAATTGAATAATGACATTCTACTTAAAATAAGAGAAGTCTGAAGATTAAAAGTATGTGTGATAGGCTCGGTGGCCAACTGCAGAAAATGATCACCATCTCCTCCTTTGATTATTAAAGATTGCAGTTTGATTTTCATTTCTGAACCACAAAATTTCAAGGTTTTAAAATCTTGAGTCTCAAAAGACCATCAACCTCTCTTGATCCCATTTATCCCAAAAAGATGACCCTAGAGAATGAGCGGCAGGGAGCTGGGATTGATTTGCAGAGAGCCCTATGAAATCATGTCTGCTTTATTCATTGCTGTAAGAAATGAGGCCAAAATGATAACAAGGCTGTAGATTCTGCCATCCTGCTGACACAGATGTTTCAGGAGCTTCTCCGGGTGCAAAGTTAAAAATCGTTATTGAAAAGAAATAAAGAAACCGGCATGTGCATGCTCTCATGTTCTTCTAATGGTGTCATTCAAAGCCCCTGATCTTGGTCACAACATGCTGCACACTGGAAGCTCACAGTCATTTCTACCCTCAAAATAAGAATGAATAGTGGTGGTAAGGACATGGCCAGCCTCTCCAGCATTGAGCTGGCTGAGGGTAGAGTGGAGAGAGAAAGGGCTGCTGTGCCCGTCCCCATAATTAATTTAGAACTCACAGATCTCTACTCCCAATCCTTTCATCCATTCTCCAGTAAAGACAAACAAAGGGAAAAGTAATAAGCATAAAGTAAGCTGGTCTCTGGAGATGTGACCGAAACCCAGCTTAAACTAGAGTAGAGGAGAAGGGGCAGGATTAACTTGCAGGTGTCATTCGAACTGGGGCGAGAGCAGGCACAGAGCAGGCCCAGATCCTTGCAGAGGCTTCCTGTTGTTCCTGCTTCTCTCTGGAAGTCAGTTCCATTCTCACCTGCTGTGCCCCAGTCCCTTCCACAAGGCTGGAACAACGGCTGCTAATGGATCTTGGCCTGAAAGTTTTTCAGCTTTAGTAATGTGGCAGGTTATTTGCAAAATTACTGCAGTAATTCCTTTTGTCCCCAAATACATGACCTTTTGCGATGTGATTCTGCTGCTCCTTCCACCAAAAGGTGGAGTAAATCCCCTTTGCCTTAAATCTGGACTGGCCCTTTACTTTATTTTGATCAAAATACAATAGAAGCAGTGTTGTCTGATGTCTAGTCCTCAGCCGAAGAGGCCTTGAGCTTGCATTTTTGCCCTCATGGCTTGCTCCCATTGTGTGACAGGAAGCCCAGGATGAACTTATGTGGAAAGAGAGGCCCAGACCAACAGCAAGGCCCTAAATGTGTCAGTGAGGACATCCTAGACATTCCAGGCACCCAAGCCATCAGCTGACTTCAGTAGCATGAGGGAAGACATCTGAGACCAGCACAAGGACCACCCAGGTAACCCACAGAACTGTGAAAATAATGTCAATGTTGTATTAAGTTACTCTAGTAGGGGGTGGTTTGTTACACATTATAGGTAACTGATATAGGTAAAACACTTATCTTTAGATCAATCACTTTGCCCAAAGAGGCAGAATTATCATCCAGGATGTCAGGTCCCATTGTGTGACATGACAAAGTGAGGAACAGGGAAAAGCAATTTCGACAGAAGAACTGGATGCCATTCCCAGAGCAGGGACGTGGATCTCGGAGGGCAACTAAATGCCCACTATCCTGCTGTAGCACTTTACAGTTAGTAAATATTTTGGTTGAATTTTCACAATGCTCTCATGATGGTACAAGATCAAATCTGCTTTCATTATACTAATGAGAAAACTGAGGCTCAGAAAGGTTTCACGTCTTTCCCAAGGTCACAGAGCTATTGTGTGCCCAAGCCGGAGCTCACATCCAACATAATCTGAATCTACATCCAGTGCTCTTCGTCTTAAAGAGAGTCCTGGGGTGAGGAGGCAGTTATTCAGTCCAACAACAGTTATTCTGCCAAGAGCAGAAGAGCAGTGGAAGATCCAGCCTCTCAGCCAATGGCTGGTGCACACGGCCAGCGTCATGCTTCCCTCCAGTCCAGGGCCCCGTGACAATGGATGGGACCCATCAGCCTAATGTCCTAATGCTATATAGATCCATCACCCCTGCCACACCGCGGAGTAAGCAAACAGCAGGAAGGCAGGACAATAAATCACAAAAATGGGTAGCTCCATTAGATTAAGGTACGAGACCGCTGCTGCATTTAAAAGAAAAATGATTTCAATCTAGACTGAAAATCGAAGCCCCTTCAGTAAGAGCCACCAAGTAGGAATCCAGGAATCCACTCTGTGACATCGCTGGGTGCCCCCACGGTGACCATAGTAGAGCAAACACCCACACACCTGATCTCTTCATGGCAACAAGCACCTTTCTGTTTTGTTTTGTTTTTTTTTTTTCATCCCTGAATAGTAGGCTTTGAGAGTTTGCACTTTCAGACATACTGTAATTATAAATTAACAATTTATTTCCTGGGTTTTCATGCATAAAAGACATTTCTAACTTCAAAGTAAACAATCTAACCAGCATGAGATAAAGTGTTACTATACTGAGTTGCTGTGATTTCAGTCAAAAGCAAAGAAAAATTTTAGTTTTCATATTTATCTACAGTTGGATTTCACAGGCTATTTCTGCTAAGCTTCTTTTAAATATGGAAGAGAGCTGAAGGACTCTTATTAATACCTTCTATGATTTATAAGCTATTAAAAAGAAAAAAGGAAAGGAGTCAACACTTGGATTATCAAAGATTCATAGATATTCAAAGAATTCTTACATAGAGATTTAGATATACATATATTTATACATACATATTTATAAAATAGAATTTAAAATTTTTCTTAACACTTCCTTTACTAATGTAAAATCATGAAAGATAAGATTGTAGATTCATTCTTTATTAAAATTGACACTCTGCCTACTTCCCAAGAGAATTTTAAGCAGTTTGTAATAAAATAGCCTTATAAAATAAATAGAAAAATATTTAAATATTTTAAATATTTAAACTATTAAGTACAAATTTTAAAATCAGAAGACAGGAGAAGAAAAAACAAATTAATCAAAACCCATGGCTAATAAAATTACTTTGATCAAACAATAAAGTAACCTCTGAGCCTCCTGGAAGTCAAGGCAAAAAGGTAATAATGAGAAGTATATTTCTAGGGAATGAAGCATATCATTACATTAGGAAAAAAGATAACTGTATGAGAAAGAGAGCTTTTTGTATATTTAATATTACTACATATCTAAGGTGAGTTAATGGAAGCCTTTATTTTTTAAGTACTGCACTTAAGTAAGAAAATCTGGGGGGAAAAAAAGTTAAAATAAAAAAATATTACCCATGAACCTAATAGCCAACCACATGACTTAGTATCTTCCATTTAGGCATTTTTTTTCTCAACCTTTTTCCTGTGTATGACGTGTTTTAAAGCTCAATTTGAATCCGAATGCTTATGTAATTTTATATTCATTATTTTCACTTTATATTACAATCATTACTCTATTTTACTCCTTAATATTGTCATCAGAAATAATGATGGCAAATATTCCATTGTATAACCATTTCATATTTTACTCAAATATGAGTAATAGGTTAACATTCTCAGCTCATTCTTGCAATGTTAACCTATTACAGTGAAGTGAATCTTGTCCTTTTATGAAACAATGGCACCGCCCAATTGTTGGACATTTTACCAATTTCCCATTATTATAAATAAAACCACAAAAGTAACTTTGTGCACAAAACTCTTTTCATATTTTATGCAATTATCTCTTAAGATATGTTCCTAAGAGTGGTATAACTATAAATGAGTACTTTTGTTTATTTTATTTTTGGTTTAATTAGGAGCACATATTTATTATGTGGAACTTGGGAAGGTTAAAGTGTGAAGAAGGAGGGAAGGACCAGACACGAGCTGTGGATCGCTTGTCATTCATTGTGAAGGGACAGTCATGTACAGCTGGGGATCACAGTGCATCAAAAATGCTTGGCCAGGCTCGGTGGCTCATGCCTGTAATCCTAGCATTCTGGGAGGCCGAGGCGGGCAGATTGCTTGAGGTCAGGAGTTTGAAACCAGCCTGCACAAGAGCGAGACCCCATCTCTACTATAAATAGAAAGAAATTAATTGGCCAACTAATATATATAGAAAAAATTAGCCGGGCATGGTGGTGCATGCCTGTAGTTCCAGCTACTCAGGAGGCTGAGGCAGGATGATTGCTTGAGCCCAGGAGTTTGAGGTTGCTGTGAGCTAGGCTGACGCCATGGCACTCACTCTAGCCTGGGCAGCAAAGCGAGACTCTGTCTCAAAAAAAAAAAAAAATGCTATTTCCCCGCTTTATCCACTAACGATGCCTACACTATTTTCCCACCATATTGCCTTCCTCCAGAGACAACTATGAGCCAAACCTCAGAGGGTCAAGCCCAAAACTCTCAATGATCTTTTAGAACAGAGGTTGTCTATTGGAAGCAGGTGTCAAATCAGGTCCACAGATATGTTTTGTTTGGCTTGCACAGTGCTTCTGTTCTTATATATTTTTTTAAATTTAAAAAGTAAGAAATTCCACTTAAAATTTGGACTTCTCGTTTCCCTTTTACAATCAGAAGGCCTGAGATTACAGGGCCCACATTCCTCTCTGCAGCAGGCGGCCGGAGCTGAAGAGGTGGAGATGGCTTCAGGGGACATGTGTAATGCAGTCCCCTCCCGTCCTCTGCCTGCTGGGACTCCAGGGGCATCTGTCTTTGGTCACGGATGTGTCTGGATGGAAAGTTAAGGCAGTGACCAGCACCTGGTAAACAAAACACTGCATCCACAGAAAGTGGCCTCCTGGGTCTGGAACACAAATGCGTGAAGAACAGTGACTGTGGGATGGTTAAAAAGAAACAGGATGACCCACCACACATTCGCTGGGTCGCCACAGGCCAGAGAGAGCCTCTCTGACCTGGGCGTCCACATCGATAAAGGAGATTAGATAGAAGTTGTGGCTCCCAATGCCCGTCCTGGATATCAAGACATTAATTAATAACATAAGTCTCTGGTCAATTGTGTCTGGAATTTCTGACTGTGCCCCGCTGGCCAGTGGGCTGGTGAGCAGGACAGTCCCCATATCTGTGGACATTTCCCACAGGTCCAAAGGAGACCTGCTTCACGCACCTGCAAGGGATGGACAGACAGACCTAGGACCTATGGGCTGTTACACGAACACTTCTGTTAGATCCCCCAGAATGTTCCAGGCTGGGTGAACGTAACTGTACAACACAGGGACCATTTTCCTCAGCATTCCCATGGGACACTGGATTTCAGCAAAGCACCCAAATAAGCTGGCATTGGAGACCCACTTTCCCAAGGCACCATTGAACACAGCCATCTTTGCTACCCAGGAATGTCCTGGTAGACATCAAGACTTAAAAGCTTGTTCCAGCTCAGCCCAAGTTCTTAAGACACCATACATGTGTTGGTTCAAGTCCCAGTTGTGCCATTTACAAAACTGGTCAGCCTTGTTGGTACAGCTGAGAGTAACATTAGACCCTACCTCCTAAAAACACAAGGAGGATTAAATGAGCAACTGTGGCTAGAATGCTTAGCACGTAGTGAACTCTCAAATGTTCTATAGAAACAAATTAACCTCTGGGAGACTGTTCTGGGTAAAGCTTCACATGCCCATGACTCATGAAGCCACGGGTTATACACTTCAAAGGAAACTCAAAGGCTTATTGTCTGCCATCATCTAATAGGAAGGCTGACTGACACCACTGCTCACAGCTCTACATCCGCTCAATAAGCACAAAAACTTATCAAACAGTATCTGGCGAATGTTCAGCTAAAATGACCCCTTTGGAGGAATGAGGAGAAAGCTGATTGTTCTTGCAGGCCATCCTTTCTGCAGCCCTGAACAGCGTGCTTTCGGTTTTTCCTTCCATCCACTCACTCACTCAATCCTACAGACGTGGAGTGAGTGCTTACCAAGCTCCAGGTGTTGTGGTAGCCACTGGCGATACAAAGAACCAGACACAGCCACTGCCCCAAAGGGACTCCTAGCAGTGTGGGGGAAAGCATCCTTAGCACCAACACTACGGCAGGGTATGGGCACCCCATGCTCACGCCAGCCCTGGCCAGCACATACTGGAAGAAACGGACAATTTCAGTGGACGCTTTCACATTCTCCCCTCTACGGAAACTTGGACACGATTTCCTGTGTCGATTTGTCCTCCCTGTATCACCAAAAGCGACACACTGCTGGTAGGAAGCCTTCTCTCTTGGGGGAGCATTAATAACGGGGTAACATGGGGCTGCCTCTGCTTGACAGTGTTTATTACAGCTGTGGCTCTGCCAAGCAATGTGCAAATGTTTAGGCTTTTATTTATTCTTCTTCTGGTCACATGGAGAGGACCAGCTCGTTTAGCATTGATTTGTTATGTCAGGCATTTTTTATTATTATTTGCAGATATAAGGCAGTGTGCAAATGGTTTTGCAATGGTGGGTTCCAGCAGCTTGCAAAACTTGAAAAGGGAACTAGAAAAACAAGGTTGCAGAGTGGCTGTTTAAAGCTGAAATTACAGCAATAAGCAGACCACTGGCCAAGACTAAAAGAACATGACAGCCCGGGTGGAACGGCCACTAAAGGGCAATCGTTTCTCTGTTCTCGAGCCAGATCCAGGCAACATGAGCTGACCAATCCTGCCCACATTCTCCCAGCTCAGTTTTTATCTCCAGCAGTCTCTAATGGGGCCACCGTGGCAATAGCCAAAAATAATGCTGGAGCATCCACTTGCCTGCCTTTTGGGTTCTGTGATACCTATAGAAGCCTCACAGACATCGTTTCAGAGACTCCAGTTTGCCTTTGCTACTGCTGCTACTGCAGAAACATTGAGCAGAACAGCATAAAACAAATATATGCCCTGAGGACTCCTTAGGCTCCTTGAGTCTCTGAACACGTAGGCATTGCCACTTACCAGGGGCTTTCAGAGACAAGAGAGGGCTAAGCCATACCTATTTGGTTTTTTGTAAATTTCGTTTGTGGCTCCCAGAATATTGAAAAAGAATTCACAACCATTTTAAAATCACTGCCATCCCAGCTCTGGCTACACATCATTTACATTTTTTCCCTCCAGCAAAATATACCCAGCCCCTTTCCAAGGCCCCCTAAGAGTTTCATCCCATTATAGTGTCAGGCTCAGGCTCAAGGTTCTGAAAATCATCTTCTAAATCAGAGCAAGGTATTAATACAAGTGAAGCTCTTCAAGTTCAGTGCCTTGTCTAATTTCTCTTGATCTGAAAACCTGTTAACAACAACAACAAAAATACTAGCTATCTGCACCATCCCCCAACACATATACACAATTCTGGATGGTGGGACAGGCATAAGATAATGAATATAGACACTCCTTTACAAAGAGGGGGAAACTAGGGACACACAGCAGTCATTGATGTATGGCATTTCTGAAATCCCACTGGGACATGTTACCAGTTCCTTTTTTAAAGCTCATTCCTGCTCTTTGGGATGATCTTCCGGAACTCTTGGCTCTGCCCTCTGAGTCATCCTTCTTTTCCATCAAAGCAGCCCTTGTTTGTAGCTAGACTACAGTTTGTAGCTAGTTTGTAGGTAGTTTCTCCACCTACTCCCTGCTCATAGAACTTTAGGGGGTTACCCAATGGCCTATTTGTACTTTGCATTGTCTTTTTCCCATTCAGTCCAATCTAGTATAATTCCTTTAAAAACTTTGTGGATCTCCTATGATCAGTTTGAAATCTACCCCTTTAGCTGGAAGCTACATCCACAAATGTCTTCAAGATCAACCCATCTCCTCCCTGGGCTCCTTACGATGCCACTGTGGGACAAAACCATTAAGATTCTTAAGGTCTGTGAGGCACATCTTTAGGATCCTTAGAAGTTGTTCATCTATTTGAAAAAGGCTATGAGGTATCATCCTAAACCATTCTGAAGGTTTACCAAAAAAGGGGGGGAGCAAGGAAGGGGTCAGAGTCACACCCCTGCTTTCATTTTTCTCCTGAGACCACATTTTCCTGACAGTGTCCTGGGTTTAATTTTTCCCCTGGGGTTCTTTTTTAGTTTGAGAACATTTTACTGGGTAAAAGACTGTCTGGGGCCTTTATGTTTGCTCCAAATTCCATTGGAATTCCAAATTCCTTTATGTTTTCACCAACTTCCTAACACTACAAAACAAAGCTCCCCTTTCCTTTAGTTCCCAATACCATCTTCCTCATTTCCCTTCAAGCCCTCACGGCAGTCTTCTCAAGACCCTTCCAGTCTCCACCTGCCACCCAGTCCCAAAGCCAATGCTACATTTTTTAGGTCTTTATTATGGTGACACCCTGCTTCCAGGTACAACATTATGTTCAATTATTGTTGTGTAACAAAGCGCCCGAAAACTTAGGCATGCCAAACAATACCAATAGTTTAACACTCGTGGTCACTGTGGGTCAGGGATTGGGACACAGCACAGCAGCGCTGGCCCTCTTCTGCTCCGTGGTGTCTGAGTCCTCAGCTGGAATGACTCACATGACTCAGGGAGCTGAAGGTTAGCATAGGTGGTTTGCAGGATCCAGTGTATTTCTTGTTATTCATGGATGGAGAAAAATTGCCTAATCAATAGCTCTGTTCCCTCAGCCCCTGTTTTCAATGTTTCACAGCCCCACAGGGAATGGCAGCAGGATAAACATGAGTGGCAGTAGCAGGCAGGCTGCCGTGGGGCGAACATTTACAGCCCAGCTCTCAGGAGAGAGCTTCTTCACTTAACATGACTGCAGCCCAGGCTGCAAGAGTGGAAGGCAGGCTTGGCTGGGACTGTCTACTAGAAAACCTACTATGGCCTTTCCAGCATGGGTGTCAGGGATTTCATGTCAGCCCAGGAAAATCTATCTCCCCTTTGTGATTTTCATGGAAGCCCAAGACTCCAAGAACAAATGTTCCCTGCAGCTAAAACCTTTTATGTCTTAGCCTCAGAAGTCCCATAGCTACATTGCTGCACAGCCAGTATATTCTACTGTCAAAGCAGACGCAACCATGCCTCGATTTGAGAAGAAGGGGCACAGACCTCAACTCTCAATGAGAGAAGTGTCAGAGAATTTACAGCCATGCTTTAAAACCTCTAACAGCATTTACTGCCAAATGAGCAGTGAGCAACAAAGATGAAGAAGTTGGAATGAAAAGGGTCTTTGAACAGTTTATGAACAGAAAAGTTTATTATTGTCCATCTGAAGAGATAAAGAACCAAATCAAAGGAATCCAAAGGGCAGAAATAAATTTTCATCCCCCAGAGGCAGAAATCAAAAGAAACCTTAAGAGGAAACATCACCAAGGGAAGACAGAGTTTTCCAAAATATTAAGACCACCTCTCATCAAAAGATATACCACCCACACAGAGAGGCCGGGTAGGAGGGAGGAAGAAAGAGGCCTCCAAGCACACATGTGCCACAAGTCTTCCTCATTAAAGGGGAAAAAGTCATCCAAAAAGTACGTTTGGTTTGTTTGTGTGTATGTTCAATGTAAGGAAAATTTCATCCTACAATCCCAGAGGAACAAACTAGAGACTGTTCGCTAAGACTTCAGTGATTGACTGAGAGAAAGAATCTTCTTATCAAGAAGGAATGGAATGGGGTTGTGGATCCTCTCTGGTACCTGATACCTACCCTACAAGTACTGCAATGGGAGTCGGGGACCTCGGTCCTAATCTCAGCCACACCCTAATAAAGATGAGAATACTGGAGCCCAGAAAGGGGTGATCCCAGGAATCCGTTTCTCAAACTAAGGACCGATGGAGCACCAATATTCCAGGAGTGCTTAATAGTATTCCTCTACTAAAATCAAATGACAGTCTTCTAGATCACATAAGATTACGTTCATATATATTTTCTCAATTAATTAGCTTTTTCCCATCATTTTTTTTCTGAAACCATGGGTACATTTTACTACTTTAAAATATCTTAAGATATTTGAGTTACTAAGTTGAATATATCACTAAATAATTTATTTCATGATGTTCCAAAGAATACCATGACTCACCTACGAATAATCTCAGCACTGACATAGCACGTTTGGCAGTAAGATGTGCTCTTCTTCTTTTATTATTCCAGAAGTGTGCCCTGGTATGACAGCTCACAAACTGGCACTGGCAGGGGAATCATTAATGGAAAATGTGCTCCATGTGGAGACAGGGGACTGGCCTGGCTGACCTCGGGAAGCATTTTAATTATTTTACTTAGAAAAAAAAAAACTTCAGAATGATATACACTAAGAAATTAAAGCTGGACATATTGGATGGGGACATTTCAGAGACTGCGTTTCTCCCTCTTGGCCCCCCTCAGTTTTCTGCAATGAACGTGTATTTCTTGTTATTCATGGATGGAGAAAAATTGCCTAATCAATAGCTCTGTTCCCTCAGCCCCTGTTTTCAATGTTTCACAGCCCCACAGGGAATGGCAGCAGGATAAACATGAGTGGCAGTAGCAGGCAGGCTGCCGTGGGGCGAACATTTACAGCACAGCTCTCAGGAGGGATCCGCAGTCTGGTCAGAAGAACACAGCTCTCCAGACACAGCCTGCTGGGGTTTTTTTTTTCCTCTGTTTTCTGACTCCTCTGTCCTCTAAGCACCAGGCTGCCTTCGTTACAAGACCCACACCCTGCCTTACTCTGGCTGTACTGGAATAACCCTGCATGGTTGCAGGGATTTAAAAGTGCTGGAGAAGCAGATCTAGAGATGTACCAAGCACTAGCCCCACGCCCACCCTCTGTATCTCCAGCTAAAATAGCTGCGCTATATTCCCAGGCTTGGAAGCCAGCTCTCTGCTAGCTGGCTTCATCTACATATTAAAATTACTGTCCATATGTTGTTTTCTGACCCACAATGTGAAAAGCATGTCTACTCTGGCCAAAAATCTCCAAATTGCCTTCTACTGATATTGGTTCACAGCTGATGCAAAGATCTGGCCCACCCAAGGTACCAGTATACAGAGTTTTTGGTGGTAGGGTTCCTGACAGTACAGCTCAGGATATACTAAATTTTGAGTCCTAAGACTTGGGTTTGAGTTCTGACTCTACTATGCACAGGCTATTGGTCGTTGGGTAAGTCAATAAACTACTCAACTTCTTCCTCTGTAGAACAGAGACTGTAACACTCTCTACCACATGAGTAAATGGACTTCTAAGAACTCTTTAACCCAAAGACCAAGAAAGTCTTAAATGTACCCTAAGGGGCCTTTCAGACTCTTCATAATGCCCAAGCACTTTCATTTCTGAAGGACCTACCCCAACGTGACATCGAACATACTAAGTCATAGCTGTATCCCATAATAAATATAAGTATACCCATGAATATAAATAAATACTCATCATAAAAATATTCTAAAGTGGAATTTTATAATTTTGCCTTTGAAATCTGGGCACAAGTTATTTACAACTGACTGTATTTTCCTAACAATTTTCATACATATTCAGGAATTCTTGAGAAGTAGAAAAAAAAATCTAGTCTATGAGTTGTTTTCAAATATAATGGAATTTTGATGAATACGAAATTGAATAATGAATAGAGTTGGCAATGTTATGTTTGGTAGACAACTCTGATTTTGCACATGTCTATTCCTATTATGGAGCCAACACAATTTTTCGGGTCTCAAATATTTCTGTCAGCTGAGGAAAAGGTTTTAGGCACCCCCAGATACTATGCCTGGAATGCCTGATCATTAAGGTACTGGGTGCCTCAAGACTGCCCCCAGAGGTGTGGCAGAGCAGTGCCCACCAGGGATACTGATTAAAATGCATATTCTCCAGCCTTGCCCTACACCTAGTGAACTAGAATTCCTGGTGGCGCTTTCCAGAAATCTACATTTTTAGCAAACTCTCCAAGGGATTGCTCGCATACCAACACTTGGGAACCAATGACCTGGGGCCCTGGTACAGGGAAGGTTGAAAGTTGATTTGAACTGAAAGTTGACGGCTGAAAGTTGATTTGAACCTTCCCACATAACGAGCCCTCTTCAGACTCTCAGCAGGGCAGAGCAACCTGCAAGGCAAGGGAAAAAGAAAGCCGCACACGCGCCTCGATGGAAACTGAATTTCATTTTATAGAAATAGCATAAGCGATCTGCATGCTGCATTCAGCTCCCAGATGTTGAGTCGAGTTCCTTTTTTCAACCGGGGATGAATAATTTATCATTCCATTGTGTTAAATTCAAAATAATAAGTCTGTGTTGAAGCAGCACCGAAGTCCACGTTTTGAGGACATACTCATAAATCCTTAAGCACTTTTCTTACTAGTTGAAAAAAATTTATGAAGTGGCTGTTGAGAACCACTGAGCTGGAGTTCCACGGAAGTGCTATCTGAAGAGCAGCTGCAACAGAATGAGCCTCTGATTGTTAAAATGCAGATTCCTGGGCTCCACCTCCAACCTAACAAACCAAAATGTTAGCAGGTGAGGCTCAGAAAATAAGAAGAGCCTCAGGTGATTCCTGTGCATGCAAATTTGAGAACTGCTGCCTCCAAATGAACAGATTCCTTCACTTTCTGACCCCAGATTTGAGCTAACCCTTGGAGGCTGATTTCCACCCTGAGCCAACTCTGTCTTCTAGGGAAAGGTGTGGCCTCCGCCAAAAGGTCAAACCTATGCGAGAGTCCCAGTGTTACAAGAAAGACTGCAAAGGGAAATGGCCATCTTTGCTTCCTTCCCAGAAATCTCTGAAGGTATAAAAACTGCCAGCTAATTCCCCCAGAGACTGGCAAAATGCCCCAGTGTCCTCTGGGGCCTCCCACTCTGTTCCCAGAAGACATTTCCCAGCTCTTTCTAAAGGCAGAGGCCACCTGTGGAGCGTCTGGTGCCTTGAGATGCTGCCTGAGAATCAGGAGGGAAGCATGTTCCCTCGGCCCTTTTATTTCTGACCTATTGGTTTGCCTCAGACAGCCTAGAGTTTGGTCCCCCAATTGATTCAACCTCACCTCATTTATCTGGGTCACCTCTAAACAAGTGAAGCAATTTTTACCTCGTTGCTCAAGATAGTGACTCCGCAAGTATGACTGGCCACAAAACTGTCCCAAGGGCTTAAACCCTCTCAAGAGGGAGCTTAATGGACCCAGAGAAGTGATTTATCTAGAAAGATTAGTTGCCATGTTTACAGGGTTGGTACCATGGGAGCAAAAGCAATTGGTTCTTGCAGGAAGAATGTTTTACTGCACAATCTAGGCGATGCTCTTTTGGCCCATTCGCATTACCTCGTCTCCCAAGGGTACGACTTTTGGCTCAGGGATGCAGATGCGGGGGTGGGGGGAGAGGTCTAGAAAGAGGAGAGAGAAGATACAGCCCAGTGCTGTGTCACCAGCGCCAACGAAGAAGTATCTCTGTCTACAGGTCACTTGCTGAGCTGAGCCATGATTAAGAGAGAGATAATGCACTTCTTTTAAGAAGCTCCTCCTAAAGAGGAAGGAAATCAGAGAGCTATTTGGAATGGGCTGCCTCTCCGCAAACCTATTTGCAAATACAGAAAACTCAGTGCAACACCCTACAGCCAGGAAAGCTTCCAGTTAGACTCAGTTGACAGACAGCCAAGCCCCCTCCAAACTGCAAAGGCCAGGCTGCCCAACCCAGGTGCCTGCTGAGGCCAGGCAGAAGCAGTCTTCATTTCCACCCTGAAAAATGCTCACTCCTACTTTTCTTCACATGAGCAAGCCTTCTCCTGACTCTATTTTAGTTTCTTGCTCTAGAGACATGGATGCAGAGGAATGTCCCTCTATTATAAAAAATAATAATAGTGCAAGCGTAGTGGTAGAGAGCCATAGGCTCTTGGCCTGTGCTGAGGCGGGGAGGGAGGGTGGGGGCCGGGGCAGGCGGGAGAGCGCAGGTCCTGCCAAGAAAGAGGATTCGCTGCTGCTGGGCCCAGGCGACCGCTGGCTGCACAAGCATGGACTGGCCTTCGCCAGATCTTCCCAATTTGCAAAAGAAGCCAAGTATTCAGATTTGCAAGTGAACACTCCCAATTTTTTAATTATTGGTTCCATTTTAACTTTTAAACATGTGCATAAAATAAGTACAACCTCTGCTCTAAAGACCGGGGCCTACAATAGGAGCTACAGGTGCCTCCCAGACCTCGGGGACGGAGGGAACAAAGGGGCTGTCACTGTGCAGCTCTCTCAGGATTCACAGGTGGGCTGAGGACTCGGTCCTGTCTGAGGGACCAAGGCTACCATCTGATGACAGGGGGATTAGTGGCCAAGCAGTTGATATAAGCAACTTTTTTTTTTTTTTGATTATGGAATTGCTTTATTAAAAACAAAACAAGAAACAAAATAAAACAGCTAAAAATAATGAGAGCATTTGAGTCCTACAATGAACTTCTATACAGTTTATAAAAATTGGTGCAGTCGATTTTTACAATCACATGAGAATATCGACAATTTGTTGAATTTGTAGGTAAATATAGCAGGTTATAAAGCATATATATCACATTATCCTATTTTTATAAAATACTTTTTAGAGATGGATGGCATGTATCCTATATTGAGATTTGCCATCTATAATGTGGTAGACATTACCATCTTACCAACAGGTGGTTCTCCTTTACTTCTAAATGCACTTGATAGTTCACCTGATGGTGTATGAAGTATCACACCCCACAAGGGGGACTTCCTGAGTCACTTTTACCTCCAGCCAGATGAGAGCCCATGTTTTTCTACACCCCAGGGCTTAGTTCCATGAAACGAAATATAAACTTTGGCAGAGGTTTAAGTGGGTGTGTGTTCTACAATGGAACTCTAAATAAACACACATATGGCACTAAACCACCTCCATGGTATCTTGTTAATTAGAAAAAGGAAGGTATAGAAGGGTGGGTAGAGTGTGCTGCTTTCTGTGTACCCACCTGTAGGCTTAAGCTTGTGTGCCCCCAAAGCAGATTCTGAGACAAGGATCTGGGATCAAGTAGGTTATTTGGAAGGAAACTCCAGGAATCCCTATTAAAGGAGTAGGGAATAGCCAAGGAGTAGCCAGCGAAAAGCACCAAGCTAATAAAGGGGATATTCACGAGCAGGTTCCACAGTGGGGATATTCATGAGACTCAGCCCTCTGGGAGGCCATGTGAACACATCTCAGAAGCCAGGAAACAGACCTGAGTTTCATTTTAAAGACTAGGAGAGGGGAAGAGGAAGGAGATAGGAAGAAGAGGGAAAAGAGAAACTTCCAAATACCTGAGCACATGAACCCTAGAAACTATTCTTTACAAAGCATTAATTTTAGGAAATCCATGTCCCCAGTGGGCTGAGGCTGTAGTTAGCTGTGAAAGAGAACCCCACCCACCAGCCCACAGCAGGCACAAGTGCTTGTCCATCTCATGGAAGCAAAGCTCATGCCTACTTTTAAGTACCTGGAGTGGTTACCTGCTCAATCTTTCATGGCACCATCAGCTCTGGGCTTTCTGGCCCCAAGACTTCAATGGCCATTCATGGGGAAAGGCTCAAGTTTCCATACAATAAGTTAGTCCTGAAATCAAGGTCAAAAGGCACAAGGAACCAGTGCCACTGACAGTAATTAAGCACCATCCCAGCAGCTTAGATAGCAATATCCTTCCTGGACTCCTTTCCTAGTCACTTGGAACAGCCTGCTTAGAAAGCAACAACATCAATCCAGTAAAATGCTGAGCTTTGAGTAAATTGTGATTTAGCTTGTTTCTTTTCAAGGAATATCTGTAATAATGCAGTATTATAAACCATTGTTCATCTTGTCCCCTGCCTGGACTAATACCTTTTCTCTCATAGGGCTAAATAGTCATTTCTTCCAAGAACACTTTGAAGACAGATCACATCCCTTCCCTTCCTTTGCAATCTCTTAGTTCATATGTGAAAAAGTGAACTCCGTAATTTACTGGTTGCCTTGGTCCCCTCCTCTGGGGTATCCCAGGCAATATGGTCATGGTGTCCCAGGAAGAGACAATGCTAGAAAATGAAAAGTAGCTGAGGGAGAAAGGGATGCTGGGGG
>VSMD01056739.1:0-46775 GCA_008750895.1 Mirza zaza
TATTTTCCTGGTTAGAGCTGGAACCCATACTACTAAGTGAAGTATCCCAAGAATGGAAAAACAAGAACCACATATACTCACCAGCAAACTGGTATTAACTGAGCAGCACCTAAGTGGACACATAGGTACTACAATAATAGTGTATTGGGCAGGGGCGGGGGGGGGGGCGGATGGTTAGATACATACATAATGAGTGAGAAATGCACCGTCTGGGGATTGGTCATGCTGGAGACTCAGACTTGTGGGGGACGGGGGGAAAGGGCATTTATTGAAACCTTAAAATCTGTATCCCCATCATATGCCGAAATAAGAAAAAAAGAAAGAACAAATGTAGAGGTATCACATTAATTGACTTCAAATTATACTATAAGGCTATCATTATAAAAACAACATGGTGCTTGTATAAAAGTAAAGACGTAAACCAATGGAACAAAATAGAGAAACCAGAAATAAAATCATTTACTGATAACCAATTGATCTTCAACAATGCAGACAACAACAAACACTAGGGAAAGGAAGCCATATTTAATAAATGGTGGCTAGAAAATTGAATCAGCCAAGTGCACATCAATTTATGAGTAGATTAATAATATGTGGTATATATATACATGCACAATGGTGTGTGTGTGTGTAATATATATATTACACACACACACACCATGGAGTACAACTCAGCCATAAAAAGAAATGAAATAATGTCTTTTGTAGCAAGTTAGATGAAATTAGAGACCATTCTCCTAGGTGAAGTATCTCTGGAATGGGAAAAGAAACGCCACATGTATTCTCCAATAATTTGGAGCTAAAGAATGGGCACACATGGCCACGAAGAGATGTAGAGGACTTTGGAAACCAAGAAGGCAGGAGAGTCGGGGTAGCGAGGCGTAAAAACTTACTTATGAGGTACAATGAACATTATTCTGTAGAGGGGCACACTAAAAACCCCAACTTAAGCACTATACAAAGTATCCATGTGACAAAAATATTTGTACTCCCTTAGTATTTTGAAAGAAAAAAAATTAGTTTGGTTACACTCTTCTTAATAAACTTATTATATCACCCTTGTAAATATGGCTTAAATTTGGATATTTTTTCAATTATTTAAGGAATTGAATGAAGAAAAATGTCATAAACTTTTTTGTACTTTCAAGTAAATTAATTAATTTTCATATCTGCTAAACCAGAAATAAAATGATTACTTCAAAGTGTACAAATCTGCTAGATCAGTATATTCAACAAAAGTTTTATAGGAATCCCAGGAATACCTACATTCCAGTGAAGCCAAGTTCTTGACTCCTTAGAGAACAATATTTGCATTTCTGCATAGCTAATTTTGATAATGTGAAAATATTTTGCATTGATAAGGACTTTTATTAATGCAAAACAGACTTCTGCCCCAGTTTTACATGGCTTTAATATTAATAACAATATGCCTGAGATTATGCTACATTTTAATGCCCACAAAATTGGTGGGTGGAACAAAATGTGAATAAATTATTTACATACAAACAATATTTTTTGTTTTTCAAAAGTAGTTCATTGAAGAATAACAGATATAGGTGAGATAGAAACAAGCTAAATATTTAGTTACAAAAGAAAATGAAACAATAGTTGGTTTTGCAAGTATTGGATATTGCTAACTTGTATGGGGTATCATTAATGTAGAACCAGTTTATAATGTAAAATTTTATGGACATTTAAATAAATTGCAAATAGTAAAATCTAACAGCTGAATGTCAATTATATCCTGCTCTTCTCTAGGAAGTAAATATTTAGTGAGTGCCTACTATGTGCCAGGCACTGTGCAAAATCTGATAATCCCAAGAGTGTCAGACTGAGCTTCTGGTTTCATAGTCATGAGTGAGCTTCTACTTCCTAACATTTACATACCTATTATTTCAGTAAACTTGGCTACAAAACTGAATATGAAGAAAACAATCAAATATAGATGATCTGGGGTCTTTTTACCCTTCACCCTCAACTCTGGTCCCTCCATACCTGTCACACTGCCCCTCCCAGCACTTGCAACAAGCCCAGCTTCCTCTTAACTCTGGGCCTTGGTTTTTCCACATCTGTCTTCATGGAAAACTTTTTTACACACTCTCCATTTGGCTAACTGCTTCCTGTTCTTCACGTTCTAGTTAACTGTCACTTTCGAGGGAAGAAAATAAGTCCTGGAGTTGAGGGCAGGCATTGTGTCTTTCTTATTCACTTCTGAGTCTCCAACATTCACCACAGTTACTGACCTGTAGCATTCATTCATTCACTCACTCATTCGACAGAAATACAATGAGCATCTCCTGAAAGCCAGGCATTGCTCTAGGCATGGGGAATAGAGTGGCAAATTACATAAAACCTCTTCCTCATGAATCTGATAAGGAAGGTAGACAGTCAAGATTTGAGATAATTTCAGAAAGTTATAAAAGTTGTGAAAAAATAAATCATGGAGAAGGTAAGATACGGGATGTAATTTGGGCCGAGACTCAAAACATGTAAAGGAGACAGTCATGTGATTCTTTGAAGATAGAGCATTCCAGTAAGAGGGAATAGCAACATAGAAAGGCCCTGAGAGCCTTTGAGCTATGCATAGTCAAAGGCTCATTTGACTAAGCTATGTATGGTCAAATGAGCTATGCATAGTCAAAGGACAAAAGTGAGGCCACTGTGGCTGGTGCAGAGAGACCAAAGTGTGGAGTGACTGGTGACAAGGGCTGAGAGAGGGCAGGAGACAGTTCATGTAGGAAGTTGGAGGTCATGGTGCAGTTTTTCAATTTCATGTGAATTGCTTTCAAAAGCCCTTGTAGAATTTTGAGCATGATCTGATTTATGCTTTAATAAAATCACTCTTTTTATTACTTAGAGAATGAAAAATAGGGAGGCAAAATGGAAGTAGAGGATCTGGATGTTACAACAATTGTGGCAAGAGATAGTGAGGCTCACACTAAGGTCTAGCAATGAAAGATGGTTGGATTCAGGATCTCTTTGGGGAGATAGCACTAGCAAGCCTTGCTAAGAGATTGAAAGTGAAGTGTGATCAAAAAGAAGAATGAACTCTATTAATATTGTTTAATTGAATTTTGTTGTTTAAATTGAAAAATCCTACAAAAGGAAATGCTTTGGTGGTAGAACTTATAAAGGTATTTCATTCATCATAATTACATTTGCGACACTTATAAGGGAAATATTAATACAGTATTTGAAACTTCCAGGCATACATCATGTAAGTTTCTCCTGAACCTACTCGTGTGCAGCTCTGCCTGTGGGAATCTCTCCAAAGTTCTCATCAGCCAATCGATATTTATTACTGTCTATTAAGAACAAAGACTCTGAAATTAAACTGCCCAGGTTTGTAACCTGGCTGTGCCCCTTAAGTAACTTGGTAAACTTTGGCAAGTTACATAACATCGCTTTGCCTTGTTGCTCATCTATAAAATGGAGATAATAGAACTTGTGTTTATAAATTTTTGTGGGAGTCAAATGAGTTAACACATACAGAGCCCTTAGAAAACTAGCATATAATAACATTAAAAATGTTAGTTGTTTTTTAATCTACTTTGGATAGAACTTTGTGGTAAGCCCATGGGAAAAAATATCTTTTATACCCCTTGAAGATCAGTATCTATACTTCTCATACTAATAAAATGCTGGCACCCTAAGGACTGATTACATTGCCACTACTTTATTTACATCAAGGTACCAGACTGGTGCATATGAGTCCCAGGTAGGAGGTCTTTTCTGAGAGGGTATGCTAGTTCTGTCCCCTAATTCATCATGGACTTTCTTCCTTATCCTCATCCCCCTTTTGGCTTCAACAGAAAGAGGTACCTAGAATGGAGCGGATGGGAAAGCAACTTCAGAGTGCCCCAAGGTCCATGCCTTTGGGAAGACAGAAGTTCTGTGAAACTCTTCAAAGATTAGGGCTATCAAGAAACCAAATGTTGGCATTCATTAGCTTTAACCTTGCTTGCAGCTAATAGCACAGTGAAAACTAGATGGCATATCCTTTTGCCCTGTTGATATGATAAGCCACATGTCCAGTGTCAGAGATGTGCCCACTGCAAAAATTACAGAGGCCAATCGCCAAAAGAGAATGGAAAAATAGCTCAGGTATGTTTATATTTTTCATTTCCTTGCTTATGCAAATGCCTCTCACCTCACACTTTACATCTCTCCTCAAATCTTTTCCCCAGTCCAGTTCTGCATGTCTCTTGCTCGTTACCCCTCATTGTCTCTTCTTGAGTCTGAACACAAACTTCAAAGGAATCGTTCCAGTAATGGTTGAACTTTTATCAGAAGTTGAGGAAAAAGAAGAAACTAAAGCCATGCTTCTCTGTAGTGGACAAGAAGAGAGCAAAGCAAGGAAAAATAATAAATTTATTAGTTATTTATTGATACCCTAACATATATTAATTACCCCATACTTAGTGGATTAAAACAACACTTATTTTTTATCTCAGAGTTTGGGGCAGGACTCTATTTCACTGTTTTGCACAAGACTGCAATCAAGATGTCACCCAGGGCTAAGGCCTCATCTAAAGACTTGAAGGATTTTCTTCGAAACTCACATAGTGTTGGCATAGTTCAGTCCCTCGACAGCTGTTGAACCGAGGGCCTGGGTTCCTTGCTGACTCTTGGCTTGAGGCTGCACATGGGCCTTCCCAGCCTGGCAACTTGCTTTATCAAAGCTAGCCAGGGAAAGAGTCTACTAATCTGACAGATATCACAATCATATATATTCTGCTACTTCTGCCATGTTCTGTTGGTTAGAAGCAAATCTTGGCTAGCCAACAGCAAAAAGAGGGGATCACACAAAATTGTGAATGCCAGGAGGCAGGGATCGGTGGGGAACATCTTAAAATCTGACTGTCACAATTCATAATTTTTGTTTGGTCAAAGAAGATAAACAAGAATTTTCTCCCCTCTTTTCTTTCCTAAAGCTACTCTTAAACCTTGGATTTGTCTTTCTTTGATTTTTTTGCATATTTATAGTATATTTGTTTGCTATGACCCCAGTTATTTTTCCCAGTCAAGTTTCATTTTTGTGGCCAGATTATCTACTAATTTTCCTAACCACGTATTAATTAGCACATAGCCAGTGGTTCCAGGCCTAATTTCTGTGTTCCCTGAAGCCTCTTAAGCAACAATACAGATCAAATTGCTAGTATAGATTTTGCTAGAGCAAACTAATAAAATGATATATTTGACTCATTCTGTTTTTCTAAATTATGAAGCACCTGACTTTGTTGCCTGCCACATACCCTGGCCACCACCATTGTCTATGTCATTTCTCTTGTGCTCCTCTCCAGCTGTGACCTCCACCCTCTCTCCCTACTTTATCTTGCCCTGTTTTAAGTATTTCAGGTATTCTTGATGAGCCTTTCTCCCTTTATAATCTCACCTATTTCCCCTTCCTCTTAACTAACAAACTATTAATAATTTATGCCATACAAGTTATTACTTGGCTGCAAATTATTTTGAACCAGTACTCAATGGTTTGACATTTATGAGTCTCCTTTCTCCAATAAGACTGTAAGTTCTTCGATCAATATGGCTCACTACAGTGAAACCGAGAATAATTCATCTTGGTCACTGCAATGTCTAATGAAATATTGTTCCAAAGTCTTTCTTAGGGAAGTCATACCTTATACTTAGTTTTCATCCTGGATGCCTAACACTTGGCTAATTACATACAAGGCATTCAATAAATGGTTGTTGTTCTGACAGGGGCAATTACTAAATATTTAAGTTGTGTATGTAATTTCATTGCATATACTAATACTTTCAACATCATGAAATAGAGAAGACTGAACCTCACTAGGATTTGTGTAATATATAAACTGTAATATATAAACTAGGTATGTGGGCCCCTAAAAAGAGAAAACTTACATAAATTTAAGAAATACATAAAATTTATATGATGCCCAAGATTTTTTTTCCAAACATAAGAAAATAAAATAAATTGCTCAAGGTATAACTCTAAAGTTTCTTTCCCATAAAAAGAAAATTATAGTAGTTTAGTCACTCTTATTTTAAAATAATATAAATTTATATTCTAAAGCTGTTGCTTTCTGGACTGTGAAATTTGCTCTCACATTGGCCCTGGGAAAGACCTTTTATTATTTAATGTTAAAACATTATATTATAAAATATCATATTTATATACTTTGAGATACTATTTATACCATTTTTATGTAGATCTAAAATATTATAAATTATTTTCTGCAGATTTAGATGAGGATCTTTAAGCACAATAAATACTTAAGAAGTTTCCTCTTCCTACTAGATATTATTGTCTCTAATTCCACATCTGAAAAGGGGAATTGTATTTTTCTCAAATTTTTTGTGATTGTGGCAAATAAATTAAAATAGAAAACATTATTTTTCCATGTAATTTTCTGGGAAAAGTTTAATGAACTTATTCATTTAGAATAAGTTTCAAGTGATGTTTCAATTTTTTAAATTTAAAGTTAATTTTTTTTTTAATTTCAGAGTGTTACAAGGTACAAACGCTTTGGTTACATAAATTGCCTTTGCACCACTTGAGTCAGAGCTACAAGAGCCCATCCCCCAGACAGTGCACACTGCATCCATTAGGTGTGAATTTATACATTCCCTCCTACTTCCTCCCACCTGCCTGCCACCGGATAAACATTACTTACATATGGGCACATTAGTGTTGACCAATTAGTTCCAATTTAATGGTGAGTGCATGTGGTGTTTGTTTTCCATTCTTATGATACTTCACTTAGAAGAATGGGCTTCAGCTCCATCCAGGATAATAAAATAGGTAGTTCACCATATTTTCTTATGGCTGAGTAGTACTCCATGGTATACATATACCACATTTTATTAATCCACTCATGTATTGATGGGCACTTGGGTTGTTTCCACATCTTTGCAATTGTGAATTGTGCTGCTATAAACATTCTAGTGCAGGTGTCTTTTTATAGAATGTCTTTTTTTTCCTTTGGGTAGATAACCAGTAGTGGGATTGCTGGATCAAATAGTAGTTCTATTTTTAGTTCTTTGAGGTATCTCCATACTACTTTCCATAGAGGTTATACTAGTTTGCAGTCCTACCAGCAGTGCGTGAGTGTTCCTATCTCTCTGCATCCATGCCAACATTTGTTGTTTTGGGACTTTTTGATTAAAGCCATTCTCACTGGAGTTAAGTGGTATCTCATTGTGGTTTTGATTTTCATTTCCCTGATGATTAGAGATGTTAAGCATCATATGTTTGTTGCCCACTAGTCTGTCTTCTTTTGAAAAGTTTCTGTTCATGTCCTTTGCCCACTTTTTAATGGGTGGTTTGATTTTTTTTTTTCTTGATGATTTTCTTGTGTTCTATGTAGATTCTTGTTATCAGCCATTTATTGTATATATTCATAATTAAAGCAAATTGATGTATATCAACATTTATTTTAACTGTGAATAAAATATAATTTCTTTTATCATGGTCTAGTTTGCCACATTGCTGATACTGTAATTATTGACCAATCTAGAATTTTTATAATTGCTGGACATTTAAAGATGAAAAATTTGCAATGATTTCTCTATTCAGTATTCTGTTGGGATTTTAAGTATTTATTTTAATTGATTTTCACACTAGTACATACTTAATATAGGAAAAAAGGAAATAATAGGTGGCATTAACAGAGAAGAAATAAAAATCATAGATTTTTTTTATGTTATAGATCCACCATTCAGGGATAAAAATACATTAATATTTATATATATTCCTCTAGTCTTTTTTATATGTGTATATATATACTTGCATAGCTCTTTCCATCTTAAAAATTTCTTAGGATCATGGTATATATAGAGCTTTTGAAAATTAATTTAATACTGTATTAAGTTTATTATCTGACAATACTAGATGATTTTCAAAAATATAACATTTAGTGACTAGATTATAGTCTATTATATGTATGTGCTATCCATTTTATCATCTATTCTAGATATTGTTTCCATTTTTCTTTTATATAATGAAATTTTGAATGCAAGGTTTTCAATATAGCTCTATTTATTCATCATATTACTCATCACAGTAGATTTCTAGTGGAATCATAATCATCTAAGACTCTTGAACAATACTTTCAAGATTTATTTTTAAAGGCTACACAAATTTATACACCCTCTTGGGCTAGTACGTGTATTTGTGCCTATATGTAAATAGCAGTGCACAACTCACACAATTAAACTGGTGACTCCACTCTCCTCTATAGAGTATAAGTGTACCTATCACACTGTCACTAATATTAAATATAATCTTATTTAAAAATCACTAATATTATGAATGTTTTACAAAAGATCATTAGTTAGTTAAGGTTCAATTGCACTTAGCAGAGATATTCTAAAAACTGTGGTGTAAACAAGGTAGAAGTTTATTTTTCTTCCTGATAGCATTTTGCTCTCATTTACTCTCATCCTCATGTCCAAGGTTGCACACATCACTACCAACACCATGTTCCAAACAGCATCAAGGAGGAAAGTATAAAAGGGAAGGGAAGGTGGAATTTTCCTTCTCTTTCGCAGAACAATACAGAGTTTTGTTTATGAAACTTCACACGTCCGCTCACAAAACTTCTGTTCATATCTCATTAGTCAGAACTTAGTTATCTGGCCAAAGTTCATCGTTAGAGAAATTGGAATTGTAGTGTTCAATTTGAGCTTCTCTAGTCCCAGCTAAAAAGCAGGAACTAATTATTGGGGGAAAATAGAAAATGGTTTTGAAGGATTATTACTCCCTGTCATTCAGAGAATCTTAATTTTGCAATGTGTTTGATTGCTGGTGAGGTTGACATTTTTTCGTACATTTATATTATTTTCTTCTATAAATTAAACATTAGTGCCCTGTCCTATTTTTTCTACTGGGATTAGTTTCTTTACTTTTTTTAAAATTTTTATTTATTTATTTATTGTTATTTCGGCTTATTATGGGGGTATAGATTTTAAGGTTTCAATAAATGCCCTTTCCCTCCCTTCCCCCACAAGTCTGAGTCTCCAGCATGACCATCGCCCAGATGGTGCACATCTCACTCATTATGTATGTATATACCTGCCCCCCTCCCCCCTCCCACCTGCCCAATACCCTATTACTGTCGTACCTATGTGTCCACTTAGGTGCTGCTCAGTTAATACCAGTTTGCTGGTGAGTATATGTGGTGCTTGTTTTTCCATTCTTGGGATACTTCACTTAGTAGTATGTGGAAAGCAATATGGAAATACCTTAAAGCAATACAAGTGAATCTACCATTTGATCCAGCAATCCCATTGCTGGGCATCTACCCAAAAGATCCAATGACACTCTACAAAAAAGACACCTGCACTCAAATGTTTATAGCAGCACAATTCATAATTGCAAGGCTGTGGAAACAGCCCAAGTGCCCATCAATCCAAGAATGGATTAATAAAATGTGGTATATGTATACCATGGAGTACTATTCAGCTCTAAGAAACAATGGCGATATAGCCCATCTTATATTTTCCTGGTTAGAGCTGGAACCCATACTACTAAGTTTCTTTTCTTTTCTTTTCTTTTCTTTTCTTTTCTTTTCTTTTCTTTTCTTTTCTTTTCTTTTCTTTTCTCTTTTTTCTTTTTTTGATAAGGGCTATTAGGTAAAGGCTATATTAACTATTATCTACCATATTCATTTTGTAGCAGAAGAAACGGCTTAAAAAAACTGCAAAAGTGTTTTATGTCCAAGAAATCCCCACTCCATGTGGACAATTAGGGCCTGTATCCCTGTCTCAGGCCAGTGGCTGGGAGGGGCACGGGAGCGTCCTTTGTTTTTTGTGCCGCAGAAGATGGGATTGATCTGGGTGGAGGTTATGAGATTATCTTAGCTGAAAATGGGATGAATCAGAACCTATAAAAGCTCTGTACTTCTGCTCAGAAGCAGGATGTTAGTACTTTGAGACAAGAGGCTGCCAACTCCTCATTTGCCAGTAAATCAATAAACCCCTCTTTCCTTTGCCTCAAAACACTTATCCTTGTTCTTCTGATTCAGCCTTGGGAACATGTACCTAACTGTTGGTAACAATTTCAAATATTTTGTTTATACAAGTATTTTGTTTATTATATTTTTGTTTATATATCAAGTATTTTGGTTTATATATCAAGTATTTTGGTTTATTTTGTTCAAGTATTTTGTTTTTGGTTTATTGGAATTTACATGTCTAGATAACACTGCTGTTACACTTAGAAAGTTTTCCATTTCCACGAATCAATTAATATTCATCAATATTTCACTAGATTTTTTTTAATTTTAGCTTTTATTTAAAATTCTATTTTATCTTTAGGGTTATTTTTGTTTGTTTTTGTTACTTGCTAAGGCTAAAAAGAAAATATTCATCTTCAGATTTACTTGTTTTTTTTAAATAGTTACTATACTAGTTTGTTAAACAAATTAGAAACTTAGAGAACTTTACGTTGTGTTCTTACACAGTCTAGCATCTCTCTAAGGGTTATCAAACTCCAGGGCTGGCTTCTGGAGTATTCTCCCAGGATACCTTCTGAATGTGTGAAGCAACTGCTAGACCACTTGTTAAATATCTTGACTGTCACCATTGGGTCTGTTCATTGATTTTTGCCTGAGCCTAACATGATGTAGTTATCCTGCCATATAAATAATTACTGAACAAATAAGTGGTTTTCATATGTAGAAAGTGTTCACAGATCAATAAATTCCAAGGCAGCATTTATAACTTTGTTTTCTTTGATGCATTTTAATCAGGAGCTAAATAAATCGAGGCTGATGTCAAAATCTGATTGTTGAATCCCTAAGCATATTGAAGTAAAAAACTAAAGTACGAAGTTTAAGTCAAGAAGTTTTGACTAAGTTTATTTTCTTAGTGAAATAAATTGTGCAGTTATGCCAGAATAGTTGTCCATTTTATTAAACAAAAATATACCATAGTACAGGAATGTCTATTACTTTAGTATATTTACTTTAAACAAACATGAAAATAGGAAATGATAGAATAACTTATGAATCATTAATGAATTATATTTTCTTATTCTAATACATGTCAAAATCAGTTTTATTTCTGTAAGTTTATACAGAAAGCACCATGTGGTTTTATTCTTTATTATTCATTTTCTCATTAATATTAGACATATCAGAACTTATTTATATCTTCTAATATAGATAATAAAGTATTGAAGTCAGTGAATAAATTAGCAATGACCAAAATCTGAAATAAATATTGATAAAGTTTAAGATTTCTTTTTGTACATTAATTTTCATATATATATATATATATATATCTTATTTGGGACGCTATATAAAATTAAGCCACCTCAGTACTATTCAGGATGAATAAATATACTGTCCATTTTTCCTCCCCATTACTCAATTTCTGACTTCAACTTAGACTATGTTTAGAATAGATTGCTTTAAACTGTATAACAAGACTTTCTTTTTAAATATATCTGTTTCAATGGGATTTTCTGTATGCTGCATAAATAGAAGGAGTTGCATTATCTATGAAACAAATATAGTATGTGATTGTCAAGACACTTGAAATGAAGATTTGATTTAGTTTTCAGATAATTTGCCATTTAAATCGAAGAACAGGGAGGGTGGAAAATTATTCAGTGAAATTGTTAGTATGATGCTTTGTTTCAGGGTATGATCACTTCTTAACAAAATGTGTGGCATGACTGTCAGTAGCACCCCTGCTGCTCATGGCAGGAATACTGAAGATCTGATAAGAGCAGCTGAAGGCGGATGGGCAATGATTCAACTCTTCTAGTTATTTTCAGCAAACTGCATTCAATTAAGCACAATAAATACTTCTTCAACTGGTCTTATAAAGCATTCACAGGATCGACATGGGCAAAAAGAACTGTATTTCATGAAATCTCTGATTTTTTTCTTTTGTCTGGGGAACTGAGTCAGTAGTCAGTATTTATGTTACATAAAATATTATCGGCTTTCAGTTAGAGGCATTAATAATATGAAAAATCAGGAAATGTTAGGAAACATGTCATAGGCAAGTATAATAGTATTTTATCATTAATAATTTGTAAATATTATCAGAATGGAGATTTGGAGACTGACAAGGGCATTTACCCAGAACACTTTTCAAGTCAACCATTCAGTGTGTAGAGTTTCTAAGTAGTGTAGTTGGTAGGACCATGTGTTTTGAATCTTACAGATTTTGAGTAGAATCTCAGTCAACTATCTGACTTCTCTAGTGCCATCTTACTCATATGATTTGGGGGAATAAATTAGAAATATTATGTATTATACCTCTGAGAAATAAATAGATGGATAGATCAGAAAAGTCTGGAAAATAATAAGTGCTAATAATAATAATTCATCATCATCAATATCATCATCATCTACTGAGTCACAAGGGAGCTGAACATCTTAGCTTGCATGTTTTTAATTTGGAAAATAACAAAGCGATTAATGATACATAACAAACCAATACAATATTTTAAAATTAACTTCACATAGGGTCCATTTTGCAACACCTTTTATTTTTTATTATAGGTTATATACTATAGATGATTTAAGGTTCAATTTTGCAGTAAGGCATTTATTGATATTTATGCATATTCCAGAAGGACATTTTGATTATAATCTATATTTATTAGCTATGGAATCTCTCTTCTTTTGCATGTACAGATGGCTCATTATGATAATTTTATTAATAATTATTCTTTTTCACACTTCTCTATAGATGAGTCCCCTTTCCTCTGTCCCCTTGCTGCCACAGTCTCAGACCTTGATCTCAGGATATATCTTTACCCTCTCTGGGAGAAGGTATCAAAATATCTGCCCCATGCCTTACCTTCCAGAAATCTACAGTTCATGCCCATCAGGGGTTCAATAGCTGTGTTTAGCCAATGTCTTCCTTCCTCTCAAAAAAAAAGTATCATTTTAATTTCCTCTGGTTTTGCGAGGGTGAAGGGGCCCTAGATGTTTTTCTTGCATCATTATTGTCTTCCCATGCCTTGACCTTTCTCTTCCAAAGGTACTTTTTTAGATGATCCTCCAGTGTGTCTTCCTTCGGATATATAGCTTTTATTAGAGTTGTCTTAGCCTTTTCTTTCCAGAGAGCAGAGCTCGGCAAAATAGACTGGTGGCTGATATTTTATTAAGGAATATGATTAAGAAAGAAAGAATGAAGAACAGCAGAGTGAAGGAGAAAAGAGGGAGAGCCAATATGAGATCTGGTCTTATCTTGAGATAAAATTCTTATATTTTTTCATTATGGGTTTTTTAATTAATTTTTATTTTTTTAAGTATTGTTTTACCCAGGCATGATAACACACACCTATAGTCCCAGCTACTAGGGAGGCTAAGGCTGACAGATCTTTGTCTCTAATACACACACACACACACACACATACACGTGTGTGTGTATTTATCTGAATATATACACACATTATCTTAAGTGCTGAGATTTTGACGTCCCCTTAAATTTTCATCCAAAGCAAGTGCCTCATTCACCTTACCCAGTTATCGATGCATTATCAATTCAGCTGCCAACAAGTGCAACTGACTGTCCGATCTAGGAACTATGTTTCCCATGGTAGATAGACTGAGTCTTGGGATCCCCCATCAGTGGGGAAGAAAGGGAACGATCTGGTTATGCCTGTGTGAAGATGACCAGAGCTCATATTAGTCAGAATCAGAGACAAGTCTAAGAAGATGTGAAATGCCTTTTGAGGTGTATGCAATCCACTCCTTGCACTACTCAGCTAATTGCGTATCCACCATTATATCTGGCTTTCATAATAAAATGATAAAAAATAAACTGTTCTTCTATTCTGAGAGAAACAGAATAAATCAATCATATCAGAGAAATTCCTTTAAGGCAGTAGCTGGCTGCACCTTCTTAAAAGCTTAATGCAAGTGAGCTCATGGAGTCAACCATGGCCTCCATTGCTGCAGCCGGTCCTGGGCAGCTGTGATTGAGGTTTATCATCTCCTGTCTCCACCACTCAGCTAGATTTTCTTTACCCTTAGTCAGCACTTCGGCCAGTCTGGGTGACTTGCCTAGTGGAGTGATCCAAATCTCCATTTCATAGTTGTCTAAATCCCAGTTTCCTCAGTGCATGGGTGTCATGGTTACTGCATTCTATAATTTACTCTCATAACTGGATGTGGTGGCACTAAGTATGTCCTATTAAATCCCTTGGCTATTACTCCTCTTTCCCATTATTTACCAGCAACCCTGACTCTTTATGGTAATCACAGATGTTTACCTCCACTAGTACTGCAACTGCTTTATTTGTTTGTAGATTCACTGGCAAGAGGTGCACTGCGTGAACCAGGGGAGGTTGCATCTTCATGTTTAATGGTACCCTCAATATGTTCCCTCCCAGGATACAGGACCTCTACCCCCACATAGCCTAAAGTTGCAGAGATAGAGGCATGAACTCTACAGGCAGGTCACTGAGGGTGATGGTGAATGGGGCCGATAATCTATCTTTTGGTTTCAAGACCCAAGGAGTCTAGCCAATGGGACATAGGACTATATATTGGCCACTGATTCAGTGCCTGTACTGCATCCCCAGAGGTCCATACCTTGACCACACAAAGTGTTGGTTTTAAGCTTGTGCTTTAACTGAGACAATAGCGGGCCATTTTATCAATCGCAAGCTGACTGCTTCTGGGTAACTGGGTACATGAATTCCATGTACATGTCATGATTGGTATACTTCCTTTGCCTTAAAGTATGTCACTTCAAGTGAGGTAGTGCTTTGTGCAATACCATACTGATGGATCAGGTACATCTTTGGAAAGTCATGTTGCCTGCACTCTCCAGTCCAGGAAAGATATCTGGAAGAGGTGTTGCTTTTGGTAAGGACAAATCATGGTTCTCTGGGGTGTAAAGATTCTTGTGTAACTTACCTGCCATTAAATGACCAGATTGTATTCTCAAGTAATAGTGTCATAGAGAGAGCTCAGTATAAGTTTTCACTGCTAATAGGTTGGACATTCAGCAGTGACAAAATCAATAAATCTTCTAGAGAGGGAATCTGTGGTATTAAGTGTATTTATGAGCTCCATTTACACTACCATGGCCACTCTATCCATGGTTTTCTTATAGCATCCCTGAGGTAATCAAGAGTAAATGCTGGCTGGCATTCAGAGGATGAGTCTTCCTCTCACCTGGTTGTGTAGAGTGCCCACTATGGCAGACATTCTCCAGTGGGCATTAATATGAGACACAAAGATTGAAATGCTCTGTACCCATGCCCATAGATCCATACTGAAATGTCCATCCCTGTTTTTCTAATCTTGTTTCTTTGAGGCACACATTCAACCAGCCAAGCCATTCACCACCATCTAAGAGTACATGTATGTCTATAATTGAGGGCACTTTTAGTTACATATGAAATAGATGACCACATTTACAACCCACAACTGTTATCACTTTAAAGCATTTCCCTTTCCTACTATAATTTTGGGCAACACCTAAGTGAAGCTTTCACACATCACCAGTCAACTATGTAGCATCAACATAGCATCAGTTAGCCAGGTGAGCTCTTTCTTCTTCCTCATTTGGTTGTAGAAAATCTCTTATGAGTCATAGGCATGAGTAGAAGGAGAGACCTGGGTAAATGAAGTAGGTATCCTGGAGTTTGGTTTACCTGTTCATGTAGTTTACTCATGCTTTCTAGACCTGCTTAGGCCCAGTCCCAGATGCATGACTTCCAGAGAGCAATGTACTATAGCCCTGCCCATCTGAAATCATGGCTCAGCAGATCTGATTTTATCCAACTTAACAGGGTGATTCTAATTGTATTGTCAATTTGTTTCCATAGCCAGGCACTCATTTTAAAAATGTAATCAGTATTTCCATGTAACACATTTTAATGTTTAAGTATCAGAATCATGAGGCTTGGGCTTCCCCGTGATTATTTTTGTTTAAAATTTTGTATTTCCTTCTAAAGGCCATTGGCCTTAAACATAGCAGGAATGCAGAAGATATAGAAGTGACATATAATATGGAGCTTATTTAGCCTTTTAAAAATAAGTGCGTCAAGTTTTATAAGTTAGGTTTCATGAAACTACACAAATAGCCATCCTAAGGGGTATCTTTTGGAATAAATTTGAAGATTGACGTTAATTAAGATTAACCAGTCCTGGCGCGGTGGCTGACGCCTATAATCCTAGTTCTTTGGGAGACCGAGGTGGGCAGATTGCTTGAGGTCAGGAGTTCGAAACCAGCCTGAGCAAGAGTGAGACCCTGTCTCTACTATAAATAGAAAGCAATTAATTGGCCAACTAATATATATAGAAAAAATTAGCCGGGCATGGTGGCGCATGCCTGTAGTCCCAGCTACTCAGGAGGCTGAGGCAGGAGGATTGCTTGAGCCCAGGAGTTTGAGGTTGCTGGGAGCTAGGCTGATGCCGCAGCACTCACTCTAGCCTGGGCAACAAAGTAAGACTCTGTCTCAAAAAAAAAAAAAAGATTAACCAAATATTTTATAAGCTGTAGACCAAATTTCAAAGAAGATGATCCACTCACCATGTTTAAGAATCTAACCCATCACACAGCACTGGCTAAGAAACATACCACACAAGGTTGGGGATCATAATCCATAGCATCCAGGTGCCCAGAACGTCATTGCTTACCATGGGATGGATTACGCTTCTGTCCTTCCTAGTTCCAGTCTTCCCAGCTACCAAGCCCTAAGCAGACAGCATCGATGCTCCTGTATCTGTTAGTACTAACCTCTGGCTTCAGCCCAGCCAGGCGGTGTTGCAGGTAGGAGCACAGTGCACTATTGCTGCAACATCATCTCCCCCAGCATCCTTGTTTCCACTTCAGTTGGAGCATTAATGACCAAAATGTCTTTCAGGAAGTTTGCACCAACTTTTACTCCTATCGACAGTTCTTGAGAATACCTATTTCCCTGACATGGCATTCCTGAATTCAAGCCTAAGTGTGTGTGTGCTTTGGCAGTACAGGAGGAGAAGCTAATCTCCATGGCTTTGCTCTGTAAGGAAGTAGCCTATTTTGAGAACACCACACATCATCTGCCTAGGGTGGAGCTCATTTTTCTTTATCACCTGAAAAAGCTGCAAGAGGATTTGGCTGTCAGTGGGAGTCTCTCCCCAACCCCCCTCCGCATGTGCCCATGGTTGTGAATCTACTCTCCATAGGAAACCAGGCTGTAGCTCCTGACTACTTAGAAGTGAATGTGTATTAAATGCTTATAGTGTGCTTTATATTTATACAACACAATCTTTATAAAACCCCATGATATAAGTATTATTGTCTCATTTTATATAATAGGGAAAACTGAGACACAAGGTAATTAAATAATCGTAGCTATGAAGTCATATAGGTAGTATGTAGGGGAGCTGGGATTCAAACTCTAGCCTCTAGAGCGCACCTCACCACTACAGAGTGGCACAGAGAAGGGCCGTGGTGCACAGGAATCTGCATTACTATTTGTTATTACAGCATGTTTTTAGAGACATTGCTATTTGGCTAGTCAAAAAGTATGATAATCTTCTCATCCAGAAATCAGCAAATAGAGAAAACTAAAATATGTCAAGTTATTATTTTGTTTGGAAATAAAAATGTAACAGAGCGAAGTTATGTGTTCTGTTTACTTTGAATATTGAATGAAATACATTATTAAATATTTAAAGAAATAACAAAATTTTTTAAAAATCTTCTATTATGATAAGAATTATTTCATTATTCTGTGCTATCTTTCCTAGCAAAGCAATGTGGCTTGAATGAACAATATTTTAATTGATTTTTAAGATTATGAATCTTGCCCTTGTTATGGCCATAAAACACCATAAGAAAACTGGAATGTGAAAACTATTTTGAATTCAAGGCAACACAAATGAAGTCTCTGGTAACTTTGAGAAGTGTTTAAAAGTGAAATATCTGCTCTCTAGTTGTGATTGACATATTGGTGAAGTCTTGTCTTTTTAAGTTGGTTTTGAATATCCTACTCTGGTGACCTAGAAAATCACAAATGGCAGATACTTAGCACATGTCTTATCACCCCTATCTTGCATTCATGTAAGCCATCACTAATCAACCACAGACTGTTTTCCATTGAAACTAGATGTTATCTCAGAAAGTTTTCAAGATAATTATTTTGCCAGTCACTCTCAGTTGACTGGAGTTGGTACAGGTGTTTAAACTTATCTTCTATCTCTGACTTAGACAATCCACTATTATCTCTACTACAACTGTATATACAGTAAAAAGAAAATGTTTACTGATAACTTCTTATTTTATATTCTGTGCTAATCAATAGGGATAGAATAATTTTAAAAAATTAAGATAGTTTTTTATTTATGGTAGGCTATCATAAGAAACAATTCCTCAATCTCAATAACTTCACCAAGTAAGTTTATCACTTGTGTGAAGTCCATTGCAGATATTACTGGTTTGATGGCCCTGTGGGGCAGCCATCCTCCAAGGAGTGATTCTAGAATCCTTCCAATGATAGCTCTGCCATCTTCAAGGTTGCTGAGAAAATATATAGGATGTTTAACCATATCAGCCTGGAAGTGACACAAATCACTTTTACTTACTTCCATCAGCCAGAAAAAGTCACATCGCTCCAACTAAATGCAGACTAGAAAATGTAGTCACTGACTGGACTTCCTGTTCCTAAATGAAACTGTGGAAGGAAAGATAGTTTGAATGTTTTAGTGGTCAGCTAATAAATTCAGAGAAATATGCAGGGTCCTCTCAAGTTCTTCATCTCCAGCAGCATGTGTCCTTAAATAAATCTATGATCATCTATATATTTATATAACATAACATTCATATTATATATATAGTCTTTATACATATATTCATCTATACACACACTTGTGTGTGTATATATATGTGTATATGTATATAGAGATAGCACTTAAATTTGAAATTGTCCATCTTTTTCAAATTAACATGAATGTTTGTACTTCTTTTTTTCTGTCATTGGTATTGTTATTCCTCATAGCTTTATTATCATAGAACTATCGCAACTCTCTTTTAATTAACCAGGAATATCCAATCTAGAAGTAAAAGTTAAGATTATTTTTAGTGGTGATTTTTTTAATACTTTCTCCCAATTCCCCTGATTCTACTTCAATTTGAGATTATCATGGTTTCTTCTCTCAAGTGGTTTTTCTCACTTTCAGCCAATTCATATCTTTATTACTTATGGCAGATTTATCTCCCCATACTGTTTCTAACATATTTTATACTAAATTTCTTTTTTTACATATTCAATAAATATTGACATCTTCTCATCTAGTGAAGACACGAGGCAGCATGATGCATTCCATATAATCATACCTAGATGAATGCTGGCTTCGTGGGAGTAATTTTGTAGCTCTTTGTGATCTTCATTTGATGGAAACTTCACCTTTCATTTCCTATATGTGAATTTTGAAGACTTTACCTAAAACTTACATTCTTTATCTCCAAGGCTCTTCACAAATTTTGCTGGAAAGACTGGATATCCATATGCAAAAGAATGAAATTAGACTTTCATCTTACACCATACACAAAAATCAACTCAAAATGAGTTAAAGACATAAATGTAAGACCTAAAACTATAAAACTACTAGAAGAAAACCTAGGAGAAAAGCTCCATGCCATTAGGCGGGCAAAGATTTCTTGGATATGACACCAAAACTACAGACAACAAAAGCAAAAATAGATAAATAGTACTACATCAAACTAAAAAGGAAACAATTAACAAAATAAAAAAGCAAGCTACAGAATGAAGGAAAATATTTGTAAACTATACATGCTATAATGAGTTAATGGCTAAAATATACAAAAAAACTCATACAACTCAATAGCAGAAAAACAAATACCCCTGTTAAAAAATGGACAAAATATTTAAATAGACAATTTTTCAGAGAGACTTACAAATGGCTAGCAGGTATATGAAAAGATGCCCAGCATCACTAATCAGCAGGGACATGTAAATCAAAACCAAAATGAAATTGGGCACGGTAGCACATGCCTGTAGTTCCAGCTAATTCGGAGGCTAAAGCAAAACAATTGTTTGAGCCCAAGAGTTCGAGGCCACCCTGGTCAACATAGTCAGACCTGTCTCTAAAAACAGCAACAACAAAAACAATGAGATATTATCTCATACCTCTTAAGATGGCTATTATAAAAAAAAAATTTTAACAAGGAGAATTTGGAATACTTGCACATTATGGAAATGTAAAATGATGCAGCCACTATGTTAAACAGTATCACGGGTCTTCAAAACATTGAAAATAGAAATACTGTATGATGCATCAATCACTCTCTGGATATTTATCCAAAAGAATCGATACTGGTATCTCTAAGAGATATTTGCACTTTCTTGTTCACTGCTTTCGCAATAGACAAGATGTGGAAACTACCTAAATTTCCTTTGATGAATATGATATAGACATAAAACGAAATGTTATTCAACTTTATAACAGAAGAAAATCCTAGCATATCTGACAACATTGGATGAACCTTGAGAACATTATGTTAAGGGAAATAAGCCAGACACAGAAGGGCAAATACTGCAAGATTCTACTTCTATGAAGTACCTAAAATAGTTAAACTCATAAAAAGAGTAGAAGGGTATTTTCCAGGGCCTGAAGAGAGAGGAAATGGAGAGTTGCTATTCAACAGGTATGAAGTTTCAGTTTTACTTTGCTTGAATCCAGTGGTAAGGGGAAAATAGTAAAGAAATAAGAAAAAAAAAGTTATGATTCTACAAGAATGATTAAGTTCCAAAGATCTATTGTACACCATTGTACCTATAGTTAACAATATGCACTTAACACTTAAAAATGTGTTAAGAGTATGTACTTTGTGTTATATGCTCTTATCACAATTTTAAAACAAAGAAAAACTTCCCAGAGAGGGAAGAATTACTCTAGCCCTGCACTGTCTAATATGATACATGTGGCCTATAAGCATTGGATTAAATAAAATATATTATGAAAATTAATTTTGTTTCTTCTGTTTATTTTTTTTTTAATTTGGCTACTACAAACTTGAATTTATACATTAAACTCACATTATGTGTTGGACAATACTGCTCTAGAGAAGATGTTTTGAAAGTATGAATAAATGCATTAATTTTATGGACTTTGGTTAAATATGGGTCATATTGAATTGTCTGCTATTATTTGGTTTGGAGTCAGCTAAAGGAATACATTCTATTTTCTCTATATTTTTGCTATTCCTTATGAATTTAATAATAAAAAAACTGTAAATATGCTTAGAGTATAGGTAATTTGGTTAGAAAAATTATTTTTTAAATGATGGTAAATTAATGCATTAGGTGTCTTAGAACAAATGCTGGCTTTTTAAAAAATACAAATCTTAGCATCCAATATGACCTTTAATTTCTTGAATAAATGCTTCCTTGAATAGCTTGCTTTGCTTCTAGCATTCTTTGCCTCAATGTCCCATATCTATGCTGCCTGTATGATATTATCTAAAAATATACTGTTACACTCTACCGTACATAAATTTTAGGCATAAATTTTGGTGACACACAGTGACTTAATTACTCCAGTTTCCAATTTCATCCAGATCAAAGGAATACATGGAAAATTTGATAATAGGTATCTTTTTAGAAGTCTTTGTTTACTTCCTAAAGTGAGCCTTACCAAAAAAGTACTCCACTAATCATGGAGGTGAGGTATAATTTTTTAAAAGCTACTTATTTCAAAATATTACTATAGAGTGAGAATTTGCTTCTTAAACTAATGGGGTATTTATGAAGAATCAGTAGTAGCCAGTAGCCATTTCCATGGTGATGGACACATTTAACTGTACCATGGTCCTTTGCAAATGGGAATATTACCATTTGAAAACATACTTTGTATGCAACACAGCACTTCCGACTAGCTATTTAATCTTGAAAGACTTTGTTTGCCTGCAGTACTTTCCCAAACTTGCCCCATTTTCCACTTAATTCCTTGTGTATGGTTAGGTAAAATACATTTCATTAACAGCTTCAGTAAAAGAGCCTGAAGAGACTATTTCACGGAGAATTCATTTTTAATTGGATTATTTGTCTCTTTGCTATTGAGTTGTTTGAGTTCCTTATATATTCTGATTATTAATATCTTTTCAATGAATAGTTTACAAATGTTTTCTCGTATTCTAGGTTGTTTCTTGGTTTTACTGATTGTTTCCTTTGCTGTACAGAAGCTTTTTAGCTTCATGTAATCCCATTTGTTCATTTTCCTTTACATGCCTGTGCTTTTGAGATCTTACTCAAGAAATCTCTGCCCAGACCAATGTCATGAAATTTCCCCAGTGTTTTCTTTTAGTAGTCTCATAGTTCTAAGTCTTGCTTTTAAGTCTGTAATCCATCTTGATTTGGTTTTTGTATATGATGAGAGATAGAGGTCTAGTTTCATTCTTCTGCAGATGGATATTCAGTTTTCCTAGCCATATTTATTGAAGAGACTGTCCTTTCCCCAATGCATATTCTTGGCTACCTTTGTCAAAAATGAGTTGGCTGTAAATGTATGGATTTATATCCAGGTTCTCTACTCTGTTCCATTGGTCTATGAGTTTGGAACTAATTCCTCCTCAATTTTTTGGAATAATTTGAGTTAAACTGGTATTAGTTAAAGATGCACCTTTCACAACTTTTGTCTATTAATACATTGCCATGGAGCTAAAAGCATTGATGTTCCATGGCAGTACATTTATTACATTCAGCAGACACCAGTGACTATGTGTTGCAGCTGCCCCAGTAACCACATCCAATCTTTGACATTTTTTTATTGCTATAAAATATACATACCATAGAACTTACCATCTTAACCACTTTTAAGTGTGTAGCACAATTGTCCTAAATTCATTCTTGATGCTCTGCAACCATCATCACCGCCATCCATCTCCATAACTCTATTTATGTTGTAAAACTGAAACTGTATACTCATTGAATAATAACTCCCCATTATGCTACTCCCTAGTCCCTGGAAACCATCATTTTATGCTATCTCTATGATTTTCACTACTCTAAATACCTCATATTAGTGGATCATACAGTATTTGCCTTTTTGTGAATGGCTTATTTCTCTTAGTTTGATGTCCTCAAGGTTCATGCATCCTGTAGCATGTTTCAGAATTTCTTCTCTTTTTAAGGCTGAATATATCCATTGTATGGATATATCACATTTTGCTTATGCTTTCATTCATTCATTCATTGATGGACACTTGTGTTGATTTCCCATTGTAGCTATTGTGAATAATACTGCTGTGATATTATTTGTGGCAGTATTATTTACATATTCTCTCTTTGAGAGCACACACACACACACACACATATATATATACATAAATATATTATCTTTGAGATACATATATATAGCAAATATAAACAAATATACTTAGAGACCCTGCTTTCATTTTTTTGGATGTATATATACCAAGAAGTAGATTTGCTGGTTCATATGATAATTCTGTTTTAAATATTTTTGATGAACTGCAATGATGTTTTCTATAGTGGCTGTTCCATTTTCTATTCCCAGCAATAGTGCATAAGGGTTCCAATTTCTCATCATAATGTAGCCATTTTTAACACATCATTAAGGAAGTTGAGATAGAAACTTTGCATGAGAGAGTAGATATTTTTCTGAAGAAAAAGGTAGATTTTAAAAATTTCTTAAATTGGGAATATGGGAATAAGGTTATAAATGGATTATGAAAATCAACCCAGACAACTAAAGTACAATGCAGTAGATTTATGAGTAAGTTCCATCCTTTGTGGTATAAGCAGGAAGTATATGTGAAAATGGTGGTCTCAGAATAGGCAAAACTATGTTTGAAAAGAGGCAGCCAGGAAAACATGGTAGAGAGCAAGGAAATCCATATGAATGTTGAATCACTGGTACAGTTCTTGTAGACCCTGAAAAAGCAGGCAAGCACCACAGCCAAAGGGTGCAAAATGTGTATAGACGGGATAACCTGGTTTACTGAGAAGTGAAACAGCAACTGGACTTAGAAGAAAGTTTGTCAGAAAAAAGAGGGAGGTAAAGCCCTTATAAAATTTTACCAACATGTTTAAAATTGAGTATTTGTATATTAATATTACTTGGAAACCTTTTTCCCTTTTATTAGATTAGCTTTCTTATGTCACATCCAAAAGCAGTCTGAGTTGTCTTTGGATGTGACAAGAGATTGGGTACTTCTTGGGTTTCTTTAATCCTAGCCATTAATCAGGGCGTATCATTTGAAAGCAGGTGTTCTGAAAACACAAAAACTAAATTCTCTAAATGTATTTAACAATGAACCTAACAAAGAACCAAGACTTAACTGATGGCTCTTTAGCTTGTATCTCTACTTTTTTGGTTACATATAGCTTGTATTAAAAATAAACATACGAATAGCAATTTTTTTCCTCTTAGCCATATCCTTTTATTTGTCCAGAGTTTCTGGCAAACTGATTTGTGCCAAATTGACTAAGGTATGTGACTGACAGTAAAAAATAATGTATTTGAAATTATTAATGCAGATGTGAATGGTGGAGAAACAATCATAATTTCAGGTGAAAGTTCTTTTTAACCGATAGAATTAAACTATCACAAAATGGAACAAATAACATCTTCACGTTTGTTCTTAAGCAAGGCTTATATCTGAAAGCATTTTTGCTATAGCGATTGATTTTCTTGTATTCTAAAATAGCACAGGATTTTTTAAAATGTTTTAGGTAACCCCCAAAAAGAAGGTGATTTATTTTCTGCGAAGTCTTGTTACCAATCGATGGTAACAAGAAGTGTAAAAATGCCTTAGAGAATGCTTAATTATCTTTTGAGATGCTCTGAGAATAACTGAAGAGGGACTTATAAAAAGAAAAAAAAAATCAACTGCTTCTAAGAACTACATTCACCCAATTAAACTATAACTGATTTGTGGTTATACCATGGCATAACCCTTTACATTTCTATAAGAGAGAATCATTTTTAGAAAAAGAAAAAAATAAATAATATGAGAATAATGAAAATCCAAACAGTTGACTACTTGGATTTATCTTCTAAGTTGATCATTCCTCTTTATAATCTCAATTTGCTTCTCTTTAAAAGACAGATATATCACTCAAAATAATCCATAAAAATGCACAAAAACAGGTCTCAGGTGTTGTGAAAATAGTAAGGGAAAATAAAACCATTATGATGGTTCTTCACAAGTGTAAAATCATCAGAGACTAAAGACTCTCTGCAGAAGTGGTTTTATCTACTTTTCCAGCTAAGTACTGCCTTTTCAGTGGAGGGAAAACTTAGCCTAAGAGCACTTTTATCACTTGGAGGGACTTTATGAAATGGGGAAGCATCTCTTCCAGATAAAATTATTTCTTTACAAATAAAGAATCATTTTAATGAACTACGTGTTAGCAGAGAGGACTGTAAAATGGTTTAGATTTGTGACACAGAAAATCCTTTGTGATATTGATGTGACTTAAAGGTTTATGCATCAAATGAATCTATAACAGAAACTGTACCTTAGCATGATATTTGATGTCTGTCATAATATCTCACATTATCTTTTTTCATGCTGTCTTCGATCTTTCCTGAGGCTGTGTCAAGGGAAATAGCTATGTACAGTGTAATGCACCATTGCAGAGAGGATGCATTCTAGCAGCCCTTAGCCTATACTATGTAAATTAAATTTTGAACATGAATTTCATATTTTCTTCATACATTTGCTTATCTCTTAACCTGAGTGTGCCATAATAAGTCTAAGAACATAAGAGTGTTTTGTCCCTTTGGTATTGGATGTGTCATTGAAAAGACAGCCATGCATTTCACACCACCTCAGTTCCATTGATCCCCAAAAGAGCCCAGCAATATCCACTACACCTGAATCCCTATTTCTCTACTGACCATTTTGTACCTTCTGAAGCAGGGAAGTGAGTCTGTCTCATTCAAAAGAATGTGAGGGCCACACTTAGAGTATTTTGTTGCTGTCTCAGTCCCATAAGAGATAATCCTCAATTAATTACTTTGGCAAAGCATTTTATGCTTGTGAATGTTTAATGAATGTCACAGCCCTTTTAAAAGCAATTTGCCAGTTTTGAGCACTTTTCAATTCAAATAAAATGATAATGATTTCAGTTCAATACAATTGAAAATGTGGTGTCAGTAAAGGATGTTTCCTGCTAAACGTCAAATCACAGGGTTGTGAGCCATCTCTGAGCAGAAGCATCAATTCATACTAAATATTCAGCTTATTAACCCAGCTTATTGACAGTCTTGTTATAGCAGGTAGAGAACAAGAATGATCACCTCATAGAATTTTATTAAGAAAGGGAAAAAGCAAAACAATGCAAATGGCAATTAAAGTAGTTACAGGTATTAGTAAAGTAAAAATACAATCCCAAGTATCCATACTTTAAATTACTAGGAAAAAAATGCAAGCAATTATAGCAATTACAGTCATCACAGATTTGGGTAACTTTATTTGCGTTTTATAGTGATTTCGTAAACCCCATGTCCAATGAAACAATTTTCAAAAGCTCTATCAAAAATGGAAATTCAGATGTCTCTTATATTTCATCAGATGAGGGGGATGTTTCTCTAAGCAAGTTCCAAATGTCTGGGTGATTACTTTAAATTTTATTTGTTTGAAATTAAATAAAATAAATAAATTGGATTGAGAGGGGTTAAAAACTTCCCTGGCATAAATATCTATAACTTCTCCTTTCTGTGGTTTCTGAAGATAACTGTTTAACTAACAAATCTGAAAGTCAGGCAAGGGCATATAATCAATCTCTTAACGTCTTGTCAACCTTCTGTGTCTTTGATTTTCAACCTTCAATCCATTCATCCATCTGGCTTATCTTTATCGAGCCTTCACTAAGATTGGAGGTCGATGCTGAGTCATGGAGGTACAGATACAAGCTGGGCAGAGACACCATCTGTCCTCACGGAGCTTGTAGTCTGTGTGAGCTTGGTGCTGCGTATGCCAAGGTGAACAGGACAAGATCCAGTGAAGGAATACGTAAAATAGTTACATTCTGGGATAAGTGCTATGATGGATAATTGTATTGACATTATCAAGAAGATCAGAGAAGGCGTCCTTCAGGAGGTAGCATTTGAGCTGCTTCTCAGAGTTGACCAGAGTTTTTACCCTGTTGCTGTCACTGAGTCATGAAAGTTTCAACCTTATTCCTTCTCATTTTTCCTTCATTCACCATATTTATAAGGGACCCAAGGTGTGAAAGACATGTCACAGGATGCCTTAAGTGCTACAAAGATGAGTATGTCAAGGACCCTATGCTCCAATTTCACAAGGCGAGAGAGAGAGAACACGAAACAAGGGGAAAAGCCATGGGCAAAGCTGTGCAGTAAGAATCCAAAAGATCGGGACTTTCCTCCCATTTGGAGCAATCAGGGAAAATTCCTGGGCGCCGTGGCACTGCAGGTGGCAGAAATATGACAGCAAGGATTTTCCGCCCTGAGCAGGTCCTGCTGGGTGGGAAGATGGCTTTCCTTGAACTCAGGAGGACCAGATTCCAGATTTGATGATTCCAGAGTTTATCTTAAGATAAACCAGGGTGCAAGGGACCCAATAACGTATGATTTGAGGGAAATTTTAAGAACGGACCACTTCTTCTCTGCCAAGTCTCTGCCCTTATACCTGACACAGGTAATGAAACAAATTACATCATGATCAAGACATTCCTTCCCGTAAAGGCCTCAAACTTTATCTAAAAAAAAAAAAAATGCCACTGGGTTTAGGTTAGGATTTTCCAAAATGTCTTTTGAAAAGTACAAGTCCTGGATATGTCCGTGATGCAAAGAGTTTCGTAATAATTAAATCTGGGAAACACTGCAATCTATAGAGCTCTCTGGAAAATTCACTATGCACTTGTGTATCAAAGAGTTTAGAAATCCTGTGGTTAAAAATGTATTAGCTGATGTACACTATTCAGGTGACAGATTCCCTAAATGCCCTGACTTCGCTACTTCATCATCTATGCATGTAACAAAATTTCACTTGTACCTCATAAATTTATACAAACAAAAACATGAAAAAAAAATTAGCTGACCTTAAAACACCTCCCCCTCTACTAGCTTTCCACAGAACATTTATTAACACTGAAGGACCTTTGAGATACATCAATCACACTGTACGGCAAATGAGCTCCCTTTCTCCATAGCAGACATGAGCCAGGAGGATGCGGGAGGGCACTCAGCTCTGATCAGTGCATGGGCACACAGAGGATGGGGACAGGGAGGAAGAGGAGAGGAGTGAGGAAGGGGCTGGAAGTGAGGAGGAGATTTTGGATAAGTGGACAATTTCCAGGTCATCCCTGACACTGCCAGCTGACCGCGGAGAGACAACTCTTATACTGAAATGCTGCCCTGGGGTTCGCTGTCTTTTGTGGCCACGTTCAGCTACTGAAGTGTGAAAACTTAGAGGATCTAAGGGCTAGACTTTCTGATGGTTCAATATGCCTGCTTCTGGGGGTCTAATAACCAGTTTCTGATTCACAGCAACATCAGATTATGACATCCGAAAGTTAAAAGCACAAGAAAATCTCTCCAACACTAGCTTCCTTGTGCCCCTACCAAAAACCACACATGGACAGAATTATGATGTAGGAGGAGGAGGATTGGATTGCTGGGCAATGGGTCATGTAAAAAATAAAAAGATTTAATCACCTTAAGTAGACATTGTGTGAAGCCAAAATATAATTTCAATCCTTTACAAACTCCGTGAAAGGGCATTGTTACTAAAAAATCACTCTGCTAATTTTAGTCATATTAAAGCATGTAAGCACATACAAATGGTCCAAGAATATACTTCACCTTCTTTAGCCCCCTTAAAATGCTTAGAAATTAATATGATTATCAAAGATTAGAAAGTAATAAATATTCATTGGAAATGTATAAAAATCACTTCTATGGTGATAAATAAGTTTTTAATGTTTTTTTTATTTTTTTTTGTTTCAGCATATTACAGGAGTACACATGTTTAGGTTGCATATGTTGTTTTTGCCCCACCTGAGTCAGAGCTTCAAGCATGTCCATCCCCCAGACGGTGCACACTGCAATCATTACGTGTGTGTGTACCCATCCTCTCCTCCCCCTCCCATCAGCCCAACACCGGATGAATGTTATTACTATATGTGCACTTAAGTGTTGATCAATTAATACCAATTTGATGGTGAGTGCATGTAGTGCTTGTTTTTCCATTCTTATGATATCTCACTTAGTAGAATGGGTTCTAGCTTCATCCAGGATAATACAAGAGGTGCTAGATCACCTTTGGTTTTTGTGGCTGAGTAGAGCTCCATACATAAATTAATCCACTCATGAATTGATGGGCACTTGGGTTGTTTCCACATCTTTGCAATTGTGAATTAAACTCTGTGGAAAGTAATATGGAGATACCTCAAAGAGCTACAAGTAGAACTGCCATTTGATCCAGCTATCCCATTATTGGGCATTTACTCAAAAGAACAAAAGACATTCTATAAAAATGATATCTGCACTAGAATGTTTATAGCAGCACAAAAATAATATTTCAATATATGTCATTTCAGGATTTTTTTCTAGCATATACATATATCTAAGCAAGCATAAATTTTTCAAACTTCATATCACACTGTAAAATCTATTTCATAGATTTTCTTCATTCAAAAATATAATGACAACACTTTCTCTAGTCATTAAATATTCTATATATATGCCTTTATGTGAGTATACTGTAATTCTTTAATACGTATAATTGTTCTCTATTTTACTGTCAGTGTTTTAATATCATAAAGAAACCCTGAAATGAATACTATTACATGTAAATCTTTTTGATTGCCTTTGATCATTTTTTTCTTCAAGATGCACTTCTAAAGGCAAATTGCTGGGTCACAGCACATGAACATTTTTAAACTATAAAGTAACAAGTTGTAAAATTGCCTTTGAGATATTATATGTCTTGCAAGTCCCCCAGGGGCTGTGTGGAAGAGCCAGTATCCCCCATTCTCACTAATAAATGAAGATTTTATTATTTTTTAATTTGTGTACATTTATGGAGCACAAGTATAATTTTGTTACATGGATATATGTGTAGCTGTGAAGTCAGGGTTTTCAGTGTATCCATCATCCCAGTAAGGTACATTGAACCCATTAAGAAATAATGAAAATTTTAAAATGCCAAAAAGAGTTCTTCAAAAGTCTTCTTCTTTCACTCATATTTTATCCTAAATGTTACTGGCTGTATTCTAATTAAGGTAACCAGATGCAGTCTTTGTTGCTCCTGAATGAGGTTGAATTCAGGGCTCAGAATTTTACATAGAGCTCATTTTTTAGAAAAGTCTAAACTATTCTAAACTATTCAGACATCTTTTATTTATTTAATAGTGTTTAATATGGAGACTTTAAATGAAACAGAGTAAACTGTCACATTTTTCTTGTCAGATTAAGAAGTTATAAAACAGCTGTGATCCCAGCTTAATGAATGTAGAAATTTTATGTCACTATGGCTAGATTCCAGTCTTCTTTTTATTAGTTAAGTTCTCAACAAAGTAATTATATAGACACATAGAAGTTGGAGAGCATATTTTTAAAAGAAATCTTAGTTATGGTCACTTAATTAGGAGTTCTCACATGTTGACAAACTTTTTAAAATAATAATGCTATATTGGCCGGGCGTGGTGGCTCACACCTATAATCCTAGCACTATGGTAGGCCAAGGCAGGAGGATCGCTCAAGGTCAGGAGTTTGAAATGAGCCTGAGCAAGAGCAAGACTCCGTCTTTACTAAAAATAGAAAGAAATTAATTGGCCAACTAAAAATATATAGAAAAAATTAGCCAGGCATGGTGGCGCGTGCCTTTATACCCAGACACTCGGATGGCTGAGGCAGGAGGATTGCTTAAGCCCAAGAGTTTGAGGTTGCTGTGAGCTAGGCTGATGCCACGGCACTCTAGCCTGGGCAACAGAGCCAGACTCTGTCTCAAAAATAAATAAATGAATGAATAAATAAATAAATATAAAATAATAATGCTATAAATGTCAAATAGCTTTTCATGGAAATTTTTGGTATAGAATCAGAAATTCACCTTATGCAGTAAATGTGATGCCACAAGCCACAGAGAAGATGCTATTTGACTTGGCAATTAGCATTTTTCATGTTTCTCAAAAGTATCAGACTTTGTATAAATAGAAGTAAGGAATTAAAATCCTTAACAGAGTGGGAAAAAAAATTTAACTTTGATGTGTGGGACCTACCAAAAGAAGGGCTGCATATTAAAATGAATTAATAATAATTTTTATTTAAGTCAAAAGAAAACATGCCAAAGTAAATAAAAGATTGTTTTAGATTCTTTAACGTATTGTTTTCTTAATCACATTGTTCATTTCCTAAGGTTAAACTACAGGCATGTGTATTAGAGAGGGGAGATGCACTGATTGCAGATTATTATTATTAGTTGTGAGATTTTCAAGGTTATCAGAGTGGATAAAAGCAGAATAGCTTTCTTGGACATGTGGAAGCTAAGAGCACATGAAAAAGTATGAAACCATTAATGACTACCATACCCCACAGGATAGCCACTGAAACAAGAAAATGAGTACAACTAGCTTTTCTGAATGTGCTTTAAGGAATCATGAAATTTCTCCTGAATGGAAACATAAAGCTTTAACAGAAATAGTTAAAGAAAGAAAGTTAAATTTGCTTTCCAAATAAATTCCCCAGGTTTATGGATACATAGTGAAAGCACAGTATTTAGATGTTTTATTTGAGCTGTGGATGTGGATGTTGTTCTCAAGGGCTGACCAATGACTGGCCAATGCTGCTCTGTCATTTCTAGCAATGACTTATAAATGCTGCAGGCATAAGTCCTCCTGTCGTACTGTGCAAGGAAGGGTCTATGAAATTTTAAGTTATGGGTGTTACTGAGAGCAGTAAAGACAACATTTTGAAATTCCTCCAGTAATGTTTACAGCCTGTGAACTTAGAAATGTATGATGACAAAAATAATTGCCACAGCAAGCATTTATATGTGGGGACAGGGGGAAGAAAATGACTTTAATATCCAAATAGGGAAATTGGGTTAACATATAATAGTCCATCTTCTGAATGGAATCAGCAAAGTTATTTAAATTGAAACTCAGGAAGAATTTGTGATAGCTTGGGAAACTGCTATAAAAGGAGTAAGTAGTTAACTATGTAAAAACCTAAAAATAATTCTAAAAACTATTTATGTTAACAGAAGCTGGAAGAAAATACAGCAGAGGTTTAATGCTACTCCGTTTGCTCTGCATGTAACTCTGCTTTCCTACATTTCTGATTTAGGCAAGTTTTCCCTAATAAACTTAGATTAATTACATCCATAATATGAATCCCCCTTATTTTAAACTCTACTGTGGATGCCATGGTCAGGTGCCTGGCGGGGGGAATTCAGTGCACCTTCCAGGAGAAGGGGCTGCACCTGCCTGCGTGCTCCTCCTGTGGGCTGCTCTGCTGTCCTGCTGCCCACTCCTCCCTTCCATTCAGCCCCTTGTCTATGCTGCTTTCTGAAAGTTTCACTTTTTTCTTTGTAAATATTTGCCCAGGCAATGGGCCTATCCTTATTTGTAGGAAAGAATGAAGTCAACTTTTGTTTTCTCTTCCTAACAGTACTTTGTGTGGGGAATCATTGTGCTAAAATCTAATGCCACCTGTATTCACAAATAGGGTGACACTTGTATTATGTACAATGCAATGAGCCTGCACTTCACGCTGTCTGGCTCATGGGTGCACCTGTGAGTCCATCTGTCACCTGGAACCACCTCAGGTCACCTACGATGTTATCTCTCTCCTGTTTTGACTCCCACTTGTAAGAAATGATTTTGAGGCCAGTGTCAGAAAGAGCCACAGTGAAAACAGCAATAAGAGCTCAAGAGTTCTGATATCCCCAAAGGGGCTGATGCTCATGCACAGGAGCAGAAGCGAAGAGGCCAGTGAGGCTAGACCGCGGCAAGCGTTCAGGGTGTGACACAACTTTAGACCATAGAGATAGATAGGGTGAATTATGCAAAGCCTTTGAGGCCAAGTTAATTAAGGATGTTAGGCTTTATCCAAGAGTCAGTAGGTAGCTCTTGAAATATTTTAAGCAGGAAAGAGTTATGTGACCTGATGTGTGAAGTCAGTGATTATTCTGGATAGGGTCCACGTTGGCATAGCCGGTAGGCCACACACCAGGGTGAAGCCACATGCTCTGGATTATGAAATGAGGACCCTTTCCCCAACTATAGGGAAGACTCTGTTAAGTGCATCTTACAGTTTGCAAATTGTAAGGGAGATCCCACATTTGAAGAGACTGTTAGGACAATTACCATGCAGCTCTAGTCTCTCTGTTAGTATAATTTTGATCCCAGCCAACCCATGTTTTTTAGTCTTAAAAAGATCAAACTTAGCAGGTGTTTGAGCCTGGAAGCAAGAGAGAAAATTAAAAATACCAGCATCATTTTGGCTAACGAATAGATTTCCTTCAAGTGTCTCTGCACTCATCTTGAGTTAAAAAAAAAAAAATGTATCCAGCACGCAGATTGTTCCCCCTTGTGTTACTTTCTGTGTCAGCCTTGGCAGTCTCGACACTCCATCCAATCTAATTCAGAATCATTAACATTTGTACTTAGCCACATGGATTCAAATGCTGAGTGTTCTGAACATTTGCAGGCAGATGTTATCAAAGATGTTCTCTTTTCACAATTTCCTCAGTTAATTTGCATAGAACAGCCATTGCCACTGAACATGAGGTGCAATCAACAGAGAAGCAATTTTTGTTTGTTTGCTGTTAAGTTCTGAGCATGTGCTTGTATTGAGGAAGCATTTTACTTTGTTGCATTGAAATATTTAATAACTATTGTTTCACTTATGGTTTGTTGTTGCTTTTTTATTGTTTTACTTAATCAGTTGGGAAGCAGGTATTACTATGAGGCCAGTGCTTTTTTTGCTTGCATTTGGATGTTGATTTTAATGGAAATACATTCAGGTCTGCCTTCCTATTTTTAAGCAAGATTGGATCATCTGCCTTTACTAAATGGACATTTTATTTACTCCTTTATGTAGTTCCAAGGTAAGGGCAGTTCTTGAATTAGGAAAACATCATTATCACTAATATTGATTTGTCAGTCTTCCTATTTACCTTCCACACTGAATGCAAAAAGGACTCAGAAGATAAATATCAAAGTTCAACCCAAACTAAAGGTGTCCTTCATGTGTGAATTTTACGACTTCTTTGCTCTTGTTCACAAATTACTATCAATCACAGAATCCTTGTCCGACCTTCACTGGGGATGAAAAGGTGGTCAAGATTCAGACAAAATTTGCAGCTGACAAGGCAGCATTTTTGTCAGTAGCCATGTGAAGAATCAGTTAGCCCCGTATATTGGCAAGTCCGTCACTTTCCCTCAGTCTTAGAAAATAAAGTTCCATCCTATCGTCATAGGCTGTCATCTCCAACTCTGTTCTTCATCCAATCTTTTCCATTTCTCTTATTGTTATTAGGCATTCTTCATCTTGACACTCTTGCTGCTGGCTAGTGTCCCTGCAACCTACTTATATGATCATGCTCAAGTTTGTTATAAGAAAACCAACCCTTCAATAACTCACAAAATGACCATACTCTCTCTCCTAACTTGCTTTCTTTCTCTTGTTTCATCAAAACAGAGCTAAAGACTGTGAAATAAAGATGTCAGTGAAAGATCCTTACCCTCAAACACTTTTATTCTCTTGTCAGTTGGTGTTCCAGAAAGATTAATGTAGCTATGGGTTGCCAGAAGCAAGCAGGTCAGTTTTGTGCCTATTGCAAGAGTGTCTTAAGTATGAGGTGATGAATGTTTGCACAAAAGCACTGTTTCAAATATGCTGACTTGTTTCAGCTCCCAAGACTTTTTCAAATTTTACCCTCAAAATCACCCACAATGCTGAGCCTGTCTCACGCTGCCATGTTCCTGCCTCCATTTTGAAGGCTTTGTCTGGTGGTCATGAATCAACACTCACCTCCATTTGTTGTTTTGTTTCCTGTCTTGTTTCTATTTTGTTTTACCTCTTGCTTCTTATTACACGTACAGTTTTAAGGAAAAATATTCTCTAGGAACTGTAAGTCTCATTGGTTCAAGCAGAGGGCTAAGCTTTTTGTTATTTTTTAAGAAGTAGCACATTTTACAGTATTTTGTTTTATTTTATTTTGCTTTTTCAGTATGTCTTCATATCGAATTAGATGAATCACTTCTCTCAAGTCTTCATTACAAATGTATTTGAAAAGAATTAATGTCAGCATAAGGTTAAGCTATCAACAGAGTATAACTCTTCATTTATTCAAATATTTTGTATCTGTAGGTAGAATTAATAAAATTTGAAACTCTAATATTTTCTCTCTAATGTCAAGCATTCTTACAAAACTAACATAATAATTCCTAAATACTTTGTTACTTTTTTTCTAATTTGAGTAATATACTATTTTCAATTTTATTTTCTATTTGGTTATGCCTGGTATAGGTGAATTTTTGAAAGCTAATCTCATATCAGACAACTTTCTAGAACTACCTTATTATTTTTAAGATTTTGGCTGTCAACTCTTATTAGATTTTCCTTGTAGATGACTGGATGTATATTGGTCAATGATGATTGTCTTATCTCTTCTATTTCAACCCTTTTTCCTCTTTTTCTTTTCTTTTTTATTGCATTATCCAAGATCATCATTGGTATATCAAAAAAAATCAAATAAAAACATCGGTAAGGAACATCTTTGTCTCATTTCCTGTTTTAAAAACTATGCACCAAAGGTATCCACTTGCGTTTGTGTTGGGTTTTGATACCTTGCCTTCGTCACGTTATGGCAGTTCCCTTTCCTGTTAGTTTCCTTACAATTTTTATTACGATGATGAATTTCATCACTATTTTTTTGCATCTGAGAAAATCCTAATTTTTATTATTTCACTAATTTTAAATTGATGAATTGTATTGATAGATGTTTTGATATTAAATCATTATCGTATTCCTTCCTTGAATGTAATGCATTTTTTTGTTGTTAAATTGTTGAGTTACATGAGCTAACTTAATTAATCTGGATTTTTTACACCTAAGAAATGCCTATTCAATTTTTTTTCATTATCCAATTTTGATTATCTGTTCCTTGAAAGCTTAATAGAAGTCTTTGTAAAACTGTCTGAGCCTTGAATAATTTTTTTGTGGTGAGGAATATATTTAATTCATATTTCAATTTTTAATAGTAATGTCTATTCATTCGATCAATATTGCCAGTTTTGGCACTTTATATTTTTCTAGAAATGTATCCCATTTTTGATTTCCAAATTTATTGGCATGTAGTCACAGAAAATACTATTATTATTTTAGCTCTCATATCTAGAGATATTTCTCTTTTACATTCTATAATTTGTTTATTTAGATCCTTTCACTTCCTATTTATACTTTTTAAAAAATATATTAGCAGAGGTGTGTCTTTAGTATTTTCAAATAATCAATCGTGGTTTGTTTATCTTTTTGATTTGTTAGTGTTTCTTTATTATTTCATTGATTTCTGCCTTTAATTTTGTTATTTTCTTTTCTTTACTTCATTATAGTTTTATTGTTTCTTGTCTAATTTGTTTTCAATTTCTCTTTTGTTCTGATAAATCAATTTAAAGCTGTAATTGTTTTTATGTCTCTTGTTAGTTGTGCCCCACACTTGTTGATATGTAGGGGTTTTTTTTATCACCAGTTAATTCTAAATTGTTCCTAATTCACCATATCATTATCATTTTAACCTAAGTTTATTTAATCAAAAATGTTTTACTATACAGACCTATGAAATATTTTATCTATTTTTAATTGATCTAAATAAATGGCATATGTGAACATAATATGTATTATATTGATTATTTGAAGTTTATTGAGGTTTCTTTTGAGAATTAAGTCATCATTTACTTTTGTGTATGTTCCATGTGTACTTAAAATATCTATTCTGTTTGATGTAAAATTATATATATTTCTATTATTTTAAATTTATGTGTCATATTCAAAAGTTCTGGAACTTTTTTTATTCTTTTATTTTTATGAGTTTCTGAGATAGTTTTCTGAAACCCATTATAATTATTCACTAATCTTTCCTTTTTCTATAGCTGTAATGATTGATGCTTTTTGTAATTAAGTATAGATAGATGCATACCTGTTTATGATTATTGAGACTTTTTCACCTATTATTTTGCTTAGTGTTATATATTATTCTTCATTGTGGCTTTTGATTTACTTTTTGTCTAAAGTTGTATTTTGTCTGGTATTTTGCCACCACACTTGCTAGTTAGTTTATATTATTTTCTTAATTTGTAATACTTCTCTCCTCTTTATTTTTAGTTTTTTTCTTTATATTTTCATCACTACTGTGTATCTCTCATAGGTAACATATAACATTTAGATCAGTATTTTTTAAAATCCAATCTGAGAATCATTGACTATTAATTTTATTCATTCATACTTATTGTAATTAGAGTCATAATTCGTTTCTGGCCTCTTATATTACATTTTCTATTTACATATAAATTGTTTTTTTTCTAACTTGGTAAAGATAATGTTTTTGATAGTAGAAATTATATATTTGATTTTTGTCCTTCTGTTAATTAGCCCTAATACATTTATAGTTATTTTTTTCATATCAATGACTTGAGTGTATCAATGTTTCCATTCCCCACTGAATAGGATATGTACCTGACATATGCTCACTTTCCTCTGCTCACCCTCCTTTCCCAACCCCCACCCTCTGTCATCATGGTACTTATATCTACAGTGTCTTTTTTGATGAAAAGACAATTATTGTGCACTATATCCTAAACTCTATTTTAAGTACTTTACATATATCATCTTGTTTATATAAAGCTGTAATCAGCATTGCTATTATTTTTATATAAAAAATTGAGTTAATAGAATGTTAAATATTAATACCTTTCCCCAAACCACATAGTTAATGCCTCTATTACTTGAACCTGAGCCTGTATTCTTTACCACTGTGATATGCTGCTTTCTAAGAAATCTATAGTAATAAAAATATAATTTTTATATATGCAGAATAGATATACATATTTTGGGTATATGTATGATAATTTGATACATTTATATAATGTATAAGATCAATCAGGGTAATAGGGATATCCATCACCTTAAATATTTATATTCTCTCTGTATTAGGAACAAAGTATTTTCTTCTAGCTATTTTGAAATGTATAGTAGACTAATGTTAACTATAGCCATTGTACTGTACAGTTAGTATGTTTGCGCCCATTAAGCAACATTTCATTCCCACCCTCCTGCTTACCCTTCCAGGCCTATGGTAACCACAAATCTACCTAAATGAGATCGACTTTTTTAGCTCCCGCATTTGAGAGAGAACATGCGATATTTGTCTTTCTGTGCTTGGCTTATTTTGCTTAAAATATTGACCTCAACTTCCATCTACATTGTTGTAAGTGACAGAATTTAATTCTTTCTTATGGTTGAATAATATACCATTGTGTAAGTGTACCACATTTTCTTTATCCATTCATCTACTGATGAGTAATTAGGTTGATTCCATAGTTTTGCTATTGTGAATAATGCTGTAAGAAACATGGGAGTGCATATATCTCATCAATATATTGATTTCCTTTCTTTCGGAAATATAACAAGTAGTGGAATTGCTGGATCATATAGTAATTCTATATTTAGGTTTTTGATTAACTGATATACTTTTTCCCACAGTGGTTCTAATTTACATTCCTACTAACAATGTACAAGGGTTCCTCTATCTCTATCCTTGCCAGCATCTGTTATTCCCTTTTTGTTAAAAGCCATTTTAACTGGGATGAGATAATATCTCATTGTGGTTTTGATTTGCTTTTCTCTGATGACTAGTGATGTTGAACATTTTTTCATATACCTGTTGGCCTGTCTTCTTTAGAGAAATGTCTATTCAGTCAGATTTTTTGCTATTGAGTTGTTTAAACTCCTTATATATTCTGGTTATTAATGCCTTGTCAGATGAATGGTTTGAAAATATTTTCTCCCATTCTCTAGGTTGTCTCTTTGTTGGGCAAAAGCTTTTTAGCTTGATTTAATTTCATTTGTCTATTTTTGCTTTGTTCCCTGTGCTTTTGAGATTTACACAAAAAATATTTGCTCACACAAATGTCCCAGAGCACTTTTCCAATGTTTTCTTTTAGTAGTCTCATAGTTTCATGTCTAAGGTTTAAGTCCTTAATCCATTTTTGTGTATGGTGACAAATAGGAATTGTTTCATTCCTCTGCATGTGATTATCTAGTTTCCCTAGCACCATTTATTGAAGAGACTGTCATTTCCTAATTGTATGTTGATGGCACCTTGATCAAAAATTAGTTAGATATAAATGTGTGGGTTTATATCTGTGATCTCTATTCTGTTCCCTTGGTCTGTGCATCTGTTTTTATGTCAATACCATTCTGATTCAGTTACTATATATAGCTTTGTATTAATAGTATATTTTGAAATTAAGTAGCATAATGCCCCCAGATTTGCTTTTTTTGCTCAAGATTGCTTTGACTATTTGGGGTCTTTGGTGTTTCCATATAAATTTTAAGATTGTTTTTTCTATTTCTGTGAGGAATGTCATTGGTATTTTGGTAGAGATTTTCTTAAATCTGTAGATTGCTTTGGGTAATATTATCATTTTAACAGTATTTATTCTTCCAATTCATGAGCATAGAATCTCTTTCAATTTTTTTTTTTTGTATTCTCATCAATAATTTTCATCAGTGTTTTATAGTTTTCCTTATATAGGTCTTTCCTTATATAGATCTTTCTTTGGTTAAATTGCTTGCTAGGTATTTTAGAATCTTTGTAACAGCTATTGTACATGGGATTGATTTCTTGATTTCTTTTTCAGGTTATTAACTGTTGGTGTACATATGCTACTGATTTTTGTATGTTTATGTTGTATCCTGCAATTATACTGAATTTGTTTATGAGTTCTAACAGTTTTCTTATGAAGTCTTTAGATTTTTTTAAACGTAAGATTATGTCATCTGTTAACAAGGCTAATTTGAGTTTTTCCTTCCCAATATGGATAATCTTTATTTTTTCCTCTTGCTTAATTGCTTTGGCCAGGATTTCCAGTATTATGTTGAATAAAAGTGGTGAAAGTAGGCAGTATACTGGTTTCGTTCCAGATCTTAGAGGAAATTTTATCAATTTTTTTCCATATAACGTGATGCTAGCTGTGGGTATTTCATATATGGCCTTTATTACTTGAGCTTTGTTATTTTTATACCCCATTTTTTGAGAGTTTTTGTCATAAAGGGGTGTTGAATAACATTGAATGCTTTCTCAGCATTGATTGAAATGATCATATGGTTTAAGTCTATTAATGTGATGTATCATGTTTATTGATTTGTGTATGTTAACCTATACTTGCATTCCTGGGATAAACCCCAATCAATCATGGGGAATAATCTTTTTAATGTGTTGTTGAATTCAGTTTGCTACTATTTTGTTGAGGATATATTTGTCTATGTTCATCAGTTATATTGGCCTCCAGTTTTTTGTTGTTGTGTCCTTAACTGATTTTGGTATCTGGGTAAATCTTGACTCATAGAATGAGTTTTGAAGAATTTCCTCCTATTCAATTTTTTTGAAGAATTTGCATAGAATTGATATTAGTTCTTCTTTAAATGTTTAGTAAAATTCAGTAGTAAATCAATCAGGTCCTGGGCTTTTCTTTTATGAGAGAGTTTTTGTTATGGCTTCTATCACATTACTCAATATTGGTTTGTTTAGATTTTCTATTCCATCATGGGTCAATCTTGATAGCTTTTTTGTATCTAGGAATTTATCCATTTCTTCTAGGTTTTCAAATTACTTTTTATATAGTAATAGTAATCTCTAGTACTTCTTTATATTTCTTTGGTCTCACTTATATCTGCTTTTCCTTTTCTGATTTTTTAATTTGGGTCTTCTTTCTTCCTTTTTAGTTAGTTTAGCTAAAGTTTGTCAACTTTATTTATCATATCAAAAATTCAACTTTTTGTTTCATGGATCTTTTATATTTTTTTCTCATTTCCTTTAGCTGTGTTTTGATCTTTACTGTTTCTTTCCTTTTACTAATTTTGGATTTAGTTTATCCTTGCTTTTCTAGTTCTTGAGGCTCATTGTTAGATTTTTTTATTTGAGGTTTTCTACTTTTTTGATGTAGGCATTTATTCCTATAAACTTCCCTCTTAATATTGTGTTTTCTATATCCCATAAATTTTGGCATGTTGTATTTTCATTTTTATTCATTTTAAGAATTTAAAAAAATTTTCTCTTAATTTCTTCATTGACTCAGTGTTTTGTTAGGATCATATTTTTTATTCCCTTGTGACCATAAAAGATACTTGATATGATTGCTACTTTTTCAATTTGCTAAGATTTATTTGGTGGCTTAAGATATGTTCTATCCTGGAGAATGTTTCATGTGCGGATGAAAAGAATGAGTAATCTGCAGCAGTTGGGTAAAATGTTCTGTAAATGTCTCTTAGGTTCATTTAGTTTAGTTAGTTTAATGTTTCTTTGTTGATTATCTGTCTGGATTATCTGTCCATTACTGATAGTGGGATGTTGAAGTCCCTGACTGTTACTGTACTGTAGTCTATTTCTCTCTTTTGGTCTATTACTCTTTGCTGTAGATACTTGGGTTCTCTTGTGTCATTTGCATAGATGTTTATAATTGTTATATCCTCTTACTGGATGGACCCCTTTATCATTATATAGTGACTTTCTATTTCTCTTTTTACAGACTTTGAATTATAGCCTATTTTATCTGATCTAAGTATAGCTACTCCTTTTGTTTTGGTTTTCACTTGGATGGAATATCTTTTTCCATTCCTTCACTTTCAGTCTATGTATGTTTTTATAGATGAGGTGGGTTTCTGGTAGGTAGAATGTAGTTGGGTCTACTTTCTTTATCTAGTTAGCCACTCATTGTCTTTTAATTAGAAAATTGAGTCCACTTACATTCAGTGTTTCTATTGATATGTAAAGACTTACTACTACTGCCATTCAGTTGCTTGTTTTCTGGTTGTTTTGAGACTCCTCTCTTCCTCTTCCTCTCTTCCTTTGTGGTTAATTGATTTTCTTTAGTAGTATGCTCTGATTTATTTCTTTTTATTTTTAGTGTATTTATTATAGGTTTTTGCATTGTGGTTACCATGAGGCTTACAAAAAACATCTTGTAGACAAAACAATTTATAACAACTTATTTTAGATCAAAAAACAGAAATAAATCAACTCAGAAATTTATCAAAGAGATTTAAATAATAAAACTCAAGCAGAAATCTTGGAACCATCAAATACATTGGCTGAGTATCCTTAAAACTGGTATTTTGAATTTGTAGTCAGAGAATTCATATATCACTATCTCATTAGAGTCAATCACTAATTCTTTCCTTTTTCCATTTGTGGAGGCCATTGCTCCCTGTTTGCTGTTTTTTCTTGTGGATATACATATATGTCTTTGCATTGAAAGATTAGTTATTTATTCTAGTGTTCTCTGTCTTGTTTTTGTTTTTATTGCATATGTTTGCCTAGAGATTCTTTGTAATTTACCTTTTGAATTTCTTTCCCTTCCTTATTTTGCTACCTCCTTTTTGGCTCTAGGTCGTGCGTTAAGCCTAGGTTTGCCTCCCTTCTAGTAAATGGTAGGAGTGCTTCCAGTGCTGAATGGAAGAGGTCCCAAAAGGAATATCCTGGCAGTGTGGAAGACTGCCTAGGCAGGGGTTTGTGCCCAGGAGACCAATGGAACATACCTTCTACAGCATGATGCTGCTGAACAGCAACTATGATTTGGCTTCTCATTTTGCCAAGTTGCAAAGTAGAGTTTCCAGGAATGGAGATGGTAGTCCCACCTACCACATCCACCTGTTTTTCTGGCTGTCCTCAGGGATATTTCTCCTTTCGGACACTCCCAATGCTTCTCGTGGGTTAAGGCAGGGACAAGTTTTCTGCCAGGGAACCCAAGATGGTGGGGAAACTGATTGTCTACCTTAATTCTCACTTTTTCCAGAGTAGAAACCAAGAGTAGGGAGAAATTTTACATGTGCTAGATGCAGAGCAGATTGGGAGAGGGGGATCATGAATAAGAATATCAGATTTTCTTAATGTCTGCTCAAAATTTTTTACTTCTCTTAGCCCTGACTGTCTTACCCTCATATGAGAGTTCTGGGATATTGTTGGTGACAATTTCAGTGCTATGTATGTGGTTTTGGTATACTCTACAGAAGGCAGCCTTCTACTATGCCAACATTTTGGAACTGGAAGCCCAAATTAGGTCTTTCTTTCAATGATTATATTTTCACGCTTGGCATCTCCAGTTGGTTCTTCTTGTAAATTGTTTGTTTCTGACTCATATGTTTATCATCCACCATTACGTCAGTGAGGATATTTATTATGCTTATTAAAAATTATTTCCTTGGCTTCTATCATTTATGCTCCCTTCAATAAAGGTTGTTTTCTATTTATTAGTGCTTGCTGTTCATAGAGATATATTTTTCATTGGGCACTATTTGATGACATTGGACTAATTGCTTGAATACACCAAAAGCCCTATTAAAAAGCATTAAATATATTTTTATCTTACCATTTGGAAATTCTGTACCAAGATATTAAGTACATTCATTCAGCTTATCAAATATTGGAGCTAGGATTAGAACACAAGCATTCCGATTCCACCAACACTCTTGAATACTATACTATTATTTATTAAATTTAGAAAGATAAAACAGATGCATTCCTTTCATTGGTCAAGCATAAGTAAATTTAATAACAATAGGGATATGACAAAGTTAGTAAGAAGGACTTTATACCCAGTGATTGAGTTATTTAGGAGAGTGTTTTAGAGAAACTGGAGTTTGAATTGTTACTTCTCATGAAGACTGGGTATGGGATAACCAAAAGTTAGAAGGAAGTGTATTCATAAATATAGATATTTTAAAACACTTGATTTCTTCCAGCATGCCAGGCATTACTCTAAATGTTTTACATGTACACACTGAAGTGGGTGCTATTATTATACTCACTTTTTTTAATATAAGGAAATTGAGCCCCAGAGAAGTTAAATAAGTTATCCAAGCTCACATAATAAATGTTAGGGCTGAGATTTAAACATAATAGGGCTGGTTCCTGAGTGCACACTCCTAAATATTAATTTTTTTGTTTTACTCCTTGTATTATACAGTTATACAGAGGTGAGAAGATGAAATATAAGTTGTAAAGGCATCACAAAATCAAAGGAATGAAACAGGAGAGGCAGGTTAAGAAAGCATTGGTCAGAGATTAGCAATAGTCTCATTTTATGTCAGCCATCCTTGTCTTTGCTCCTTGGTCTCCTCTCTTCATGCACTCTGGTCTTCTATATAGGTAGTGTCTTACCCCATTAAAAATCTGTCCTCAATATAGGAGCTGAAAAATCTGTTCACACAGAAATGTGGGACCTGGGAGTTAGTTATTTCTTCTGAGTCTAATGGTAAGAGACTCAATTGGAAAAAAATTATACACCTTAGAATATTTCAGGCATACAAACATTGCGTTTGATAAAAAGGAAATGGAGAGAATACTCATACCCTCTGGCAGAAACCAGCGACAAAAATCCATGTTCACTCTTAGCCACACAGAGGATGTTGGATGATAGAGTTATTGAGCTTCTACTGTGTATCTTTTCAAATATCTTATGAATTAGGAGATATTATCTCACTTAAGAAATGAAGAAATTGAAGGTGGAAGATGGTGGATGAGAAACACCGCCAGACAGAGTGTCTCTGAAGAAAAGACAGATTCTAGCAGAAATTAGAAGAAAGAAGCAAGAAGACGAGCCTACATCGGATGAGGGTCAGCAGCAGGAGTACCTGAGACCACAGGAGACTCCACGGGAGGAGGTCGCAGAGGAGAACTGGAGGCTGGGACCCCCGGAGCAGCCCTGAGACCAGCGGGAAGGGAAGGTGGATCTGCCGTTTCCCCTCCCCTGCATCCCGGACTGCTGGTGGGCTCCCCAGCAAGCGGAGGGACCTGCGGACACCAGCCCAGCGACAACCACCGCCAGTGAGCGGCAAGCCAGTAGCGGACAAGGCACCAGGCTCCCAACTCCCTCGGGCACCTCCGTGTGCACAGACCCGAGCCGCGCGGCAGACGCCATATTGCCTCCTCCTCCCCTCCCCCGACCCTACCCGCGGCTGCCCAGAGAGACAGAGAGACAATATAGCCACCAGCCGGAGGCACCTCCAGGGAACGGGACCTTCCCTTTTGGGACCCTACAACAGCTGACTAAGGGGAACTCAGACTGTGAGCTCTCTGCCCGCCAGCCCTACCAGGTGCTGCTGGCACGGTGATCCCAGGAGAACGGGGCAGAGCCTGAGGGTGAGAGACATAGACCCGGCTTGGGCTCCCTGTGGGTGAATTGGGACAGGCACGCGTCTCCCTGGTGGGGACAAAGTTTGAACTCTGGGACCCAGAGGTCAGACCTGCAGACCACATCCCTTGCACGGAGGCCTCGCATTGTCCGGGGCACAGAAGGGATATACGTGAACAGCCTGCTGAGGTGTGTGTGCCTTCAGGGGCAGATCAGCGTCCTAGAGGGCAACCCTCCCCCCAAAGGGAGGCCGTGCACCCAGCCCAGGTGGCGTTCCTGCGGCAGGGAACCTCCCCGCTGGCATCACAGCCAAGGGAGGCCTGGTGGCGTGTGGTCTGGCCTGGTGATAGAGGCCTAGGAGTAGCCGCGCAGTTGGGGAGGGTGGAAAGAGGCCAGGCCCGCTCCAGACTGCGGGTCTCGGACAGCTCCACCCCCACACGCAGACTCTCTGAGTGAGCGGGGCCATTCCATCCCCTCCCTGTCAGCTTTGCCTGGAAGCAGAGAACAGAACTTTGACCCCTGCTGACGACATTGGTGGTGCCTGAGGGCGAGCTTACCCAACTCAGCTCCGCCCAAACTCGCCTCTAGACCAGGCCTCACTGAAGGGGAGAAAAGGACACACCTGGAAGTCCCAGGGCCCCACCCACCACCTGAGGCACTAGAGTTCTCTCTTCAGGAACAAGAGCTGATAACAGGACACAAAAACAACAGCATAGCCTATTCCTCCAGGCAAGCGCCACCTACTGAGAGGGAGAGCATCCTGCACACCCTTTTCATGACACCTACTGACTCATTATACACAGAGTGGTCAAATCTCACCCACAGACACCAACTACCGGCTCAAAAACTAAACAAGGCGTGTGAATACCCAAAGAAAAACCTAAAGAAAAGAAACAACAACTGATCGACATGGGGAGAAATAAGCGAAGGAACTGAGGAAATATGAAGAACCAATCGGAAAACACACCCCCAAAGAGGAGCCCCAGCCCCCTAGAAATGGACACCAACCAAAATCAGGCAACCAAAATGACAGAAGAGGAATTTCGTATGTGGATCATAAGAACGCTCACTGACCTGCAAGAACAACTCAATAACCAGCACAAAGAAACCACAAAAAGTCTCCAGGATCCAGAAAAAAAGTTCACTAAAGAAATAGACACAATGAAGAAAAGTTTAACCGAACTCCTGGAAATGAAGAATCAGGTCAGGGAACTACAAAATACAGTGGAAAGTCTCAAGAGCAGGGTAGACCAAACAGAAGAAAGAATCTCAGAGATTGAAGATAACACCCTCCAATTAAATAAATCAGTCACAGAAATAGAGCAGAGAAACAAGAGAAAAGAGCAAAGCCTACAAGAGCTGTGGGATTATGTGAAGAAACCTAATGTGAGGGTCATAGGGTTACCAGAAGGGGAAGAAGACAACACTCACGGGTTGGACAAGCTATTTGAAG